>CM077201.1:41102736-41220236 GCA_039654625.1 Rhinogobio ventralis
CGTGCGGGGCAAACATAACCAGTTTCCACAAGAGCACATTGGCAAATGCACAGAAGAAGAGAAGTTGTTGAATGGCTGATTCGCACGTTGTGATCATGTATCTAATGTCCTCCTCGTTGCGCTGGTAAACGCTCCGACCGCAGCTCGTCTGTCTGTGTCAGAGTGTGTGCCACGGCCGGTCCCACGCAGGCCACAGCAAATGAGCTCTATTCATTTCCCCCCGTCGGCATATGGCGGCCCATTGTTCGTCCTGCACAAGTGATGCTATTTGTTGGCATGTCGTGTCGTTTCGCAAACCCAGACAGGCCACCAGAGAGGAAATGATGAGATCATAATCCTCGTCATTGTTTTAGCTTTATATTCGCACTATGGTTTAACATATAATCAAGCACTTTCAAGGAATTAAATTATACTGTCATATTTAGAATTTTACAACATTTATGTACAGATTAATTTTTTTCCATTATTGAATGTCAAATATCACCAGTGTTCATTTTGATTTAGTTTTAGACTTAAATGCCTTTTCGCTTTAGTCATATTTTATTTATCTGAATTGTTTTAGATTTACTCATTATATACTATATTAATCTGTTAATATGTTAATATGAATGGTTTGAACATGCAGTATAGACTCATATTTAACTGCTGTGACATATAACATGTCTTTATTTATGTTAAAATTAAAAAAATCTCATGAAGAAACAAGAACATGGTCTTCTTTTCAGTGAATGATATGCAATCTTTATGACAAAACTGATACACATTTGGGCCCAAAATGATTCCCACACTTTGAGCTGAGCATGTTTTGCTGAAGTGTTTGTTCTTTAATTGCTAATGTGACCTTTGACCCCACAGACTGAACACAATGAAGCATTGCTTGGTCATTGGTTGAGCTAAACTGGTATTATCTGATTGTGTGCTTAAATTGAACAGCTGATTGGCTGATTGTAATCCATTACATCCCTTTCTATCAAAGAGACATTATCAAGATGAGTTTGTTCAGTTTAACTCTGAGTTCTTGTCATATTTTATTACCATTTTCTGAACTATAGCCAATAAACTGATGTGAGAAAGGCTGAAGGTGTCTGAATAAATGTGGGTTTGACTGTAGATTAATTATTATTATTATTATTAAAGTTATTCAGTCAAGAACATTGAGTGATTTTTATTTTTTAGACTGCCGTCACTTTAAGACCGAACGCACGGATCCAATACACTGATACACATCCAATATTTTCCCAGCGGTTTGCGTTCTCCCAGACGTTTACACTTTTGAGCAACGTGCGCCCCGCCGGGAAGATCAGCGCGTTACAGATCAGGGCTGCGTTTCCCAAAAGAACGATCGCCACCGATGGTCCCTACGGTCAGCTTAGGCTTACGGAAACGCAGCCCTGGACATCAGTTCTGACTGGATCTTTTCCCAAATCCCTCCCTAACATTAATCAGTCAGTAGTCGTCCCGTTTTCTTTAGTGAATAAAATGTTGTTATTTCAATGAAATTGACACTGCATCTCACTGACATGAGCGGGATCTGAGCGATACTGGAATTACTACAAAACAAAGAAACATATAGCTTCAGAAATTAGAAAATTAAGTTAGTATTTAATGCTAATTTGTAGTATTGTCTAGTATTTCTGAGTGACTAAGAACATGTAAGCAAATTGGTGACATTTACAATAGTATTAAGCAACTTAAAAATGAAGAACATGACGGGAGATATGACAGATCAAATAATATTCATAGTGCACAATTCCAAGTTTAGTGTAAACTATATTAGCAAGCAAGCTAGAGGTGAGAAGCAGAAAAGGGTTTTATTTTTAAAGAGAGAACATGCATTTAGATATGACTACTTTAAAACAAAAAGTAAAAGTGATAATGGAAACAACGGAATACTGTATGCTGTTTTTGTAAAGCAGAAGTTTGTAACGCATGATTTACTGCAGCAGGAATCCTCTCTCTGTCTCGCTACATAAACAGGAAGCAGTACTGATGAACTTCCTTCAACTTTCACCAGGATTTAGTCACAAACAAGCAGAAAAAGAGCATGTCTAGACGGAGAGAGGAAGTCTGGTCAGACATCATTTATGACTGACATCTCTCACACATCCACATCCATCCGTGCCTGTGCTGTAGTCGTCTCTCCTAAAACATCATTTCCATCTGGGTCAGGCTCTGCTTTCTGCTGATTACTGCTTTTCTCTGGTGCTCGTCTGGCTGTAATATCAGCATAATATCAGGCGTCATTGGGTCTGTAATCAAGTAATTCGTTCGCACATAAACAGTATGTTTAAAGCAGTAGGTCCCATATGTCCAGCCGACCTTCTCTGATGCCCTGCTCTGTCACTCTTCAGCTTCCCATGTCAATCACTGTATGATGGATGAGGTTAGAGGTCAGCGGATCCTCTCCCTGGAGTCCACATCTCTGACCTCCACACACAATGTGTTCCAATGGCTCCTTCAAAGCATGAAATCAAAGTCTCGGTGTTCAAACAGGCATGCAGGGTCTTCACATATCTACCTAAACATCTACACCAGCACAGGAGGCAGCATTCGAGGAACTGCTCCTTAAAAACACACAACTGAGGCTTTCGCTGTTTTCTGGATACTATTATGGTAGTTTAATGGTGTGTGTGTGTGTGTGTTTGTGTGCGAGTGTGTGTATAAATGTGTGTGAGTGTGTTTGTGTGTGCGTGTGTGTGTATCTGTGAGTGTGTATAAATGTGTGTGTATGTGTGTGTGTGTATCCATGAGTGTGTATAAATGTGTGTGTGTGTTTGAGTGAGTGTGTGTGTCTGTGTGTGCGTGTGTGTGTATCTATGAGTGTGTATAAATGTGTGTGTGTTTGAGTGAGTGTGTGTCTGTGTGTGTATAAATAAGTGTGAGTGTGTGTGTGTTTGAGTGAGTGTGTGTGTCTGTGTGTGCGTGTGTGTGTATCTATGAGTGTGTATAAATGTGTGTGAGTGTGTGTGTGTGTTTGAGTGTGTGTGTGTGTGTTTGTGTGTGTCTGTGTGTGCGTGTGTGTGTATCTATGAGTGTGTATAAATGTGTGTGTGTGTCTGTGTGTGCGTGTGTATAAATGTGTGTGAGTGTGTGTGTGTTTGAGTGAGTGTGCGTGTGTGTGTCTGTGTCTGTGTGTGCGTGTATCTATGAGTGTGTATAAATGTGTGTGTGTGTGTGTTTGAGTGAGTGTGTGTGTGTGCGTGTGTATAAATGTGTGTGAGTGTGTGTGTGTTTGAGTGTGTGTGTGTCTGTGTGTGCGTGTGTGTGTATCTATGAGTGTGTATAAATGTGTGTGTGTGTGTTTGAGTGTGTGTGTGTGTGTGTCTGTGTGTGCTTGTGTGTGTATCTATGAGTGTGTATAAATGTGTGTCTGTGTGTGTGTTTGAGTGAGTGTGTGTGTGTGTGTGTGTCTGTGTGTGCATGTGTGTGTATCTATGAGTGTGTATAAATGTGTGTGTGTGTGTGTGTGTTTGAGTGAGTGTGTGTGTGTGTGTGTGTGCGTGTGTGTGTATCTATGAGTGTGTATAAATGTGTGTGTGTGTGTTTGAGTGAGTGTGTGTGTGTGTGTGTGTGTGTGCGTGTATAAATGTGTGTGAGTGTGTGTGTGTTTGAGTGAGTGTGTGTGTGTCTGTGTGTGCGTGTGTGTGTATCTATGAGTGTGTATAAATGTGTGTGTGTGTGTGTGTATGTCAATAGCGGCTCATTGGCCTGTAGCGAAATCCTCTTGGCTTTGTGTCATTTTTCTACTTCCACCCTGACATTTAATGCCATAAGAATTATGTTTTTTGATATACACTCACCTAAAGGATTATTAGGAACACCTGTTCAATTTCTCATTAATGCAATTATCTAATCAACCAATCACATGGCAGTTGCTTCAATGCATTTAGGGGTGTGGTCCTGGTCAAGACAATCTCCTGAACTCCAAACTGAATGTCAGAATGGGAAAGAAAGGTGATTTAAGCAATTTTGAGCGTGGCATGGTTGTTGGTGCCAGACGGGCCGGTCTGAGTATTTCACAATCTGCTCAGTTACTCTGATTTTCACGCACAACCATTTCTAGAGTTTACAAAGAATGGTGTGAAAAGGGAAAAACATCCAGTATGCGGCAGTCCTGTGGGCGAAAATGCCTTGTTGATGCTAGAGGTCAGAGGAGAATGGGCCGACTGATTCAAGCTGATAGAAGAGCAACTTTGACTGAAATAACCACTCGTTACAACCGAGGTATGCAGCAAAGCATTTGTGAAGCCACAACACGCACAACCTTGAGGCGGATGGGCTACAACAGCAGAAGACCCCACCGGGTACCACTCATCTCCACTACAAATAGGAAAAAGAGGCTACAATTTGCACGAGCTCACCAAAATTGGACAGTTGAAGACTGGAAAAATGTTGCCTGGTCTGATGAGTCTCGATTTCTGTTGAGACATTCAGATGGTAGAGTCAGAATTTGGCGTAAACAGAATGAGAACATGGATCCATCATACCTTGTTACCACTGTGCAGGCTGGTGGTGGTGGTGTAATGGTGTGGGGGATGTTTTCTTGGCACACTTTAGGCCCCTTAGTGCCAATTGGGCATCGTTTAAATGCCACGGCCTACCTGAGCATTGTTTCTGACCATGTCCATCCCTTTATGACCACCATGTACCCATCCTCTGATGGCTACTTCCAGCAGGATAATGCACCATGTCACAAAGCTCCAATCATTTCAAATTGGTTTCTTGAACATGACAATGAGTTCACTGTACTAAAATGGCCCCCACAGTCCCCAGATCTCAACCCAATAGAGCATCTTTGGGATGTGGTGGAACGGGAGCTTCGTGCCCTGGATGTGCATCCCACAAATCTCCATCAACTGCAAGATGCTATCCTATCAATATGGGCCAACATTTCTAAAGAATGCTTTCAGCACCTTGTTGAATCAATGCCACGTAGAATTAAGGCAGTTCTGAAGGCGAAAGGGGGTCAAACACAGTATTAGTATGGTGTTCCTAATAATCCTTTAGGTGAGTGTACATTGATATACATAACTGCTGTAGAATTCATAGTGCATAATTCAGTCGGCTGGGAAAAGTCTAGACAACATCCACTCAGTGTGACGCTGGCAGCTCCTAAACGAATGAAATCAATCTCACTGAAGGTCACACACAACAACACATTCGTTTGGTCTGTTTGTTTGTTTTGGTACAGCAGGATCTTCAGCCTCACACTTGGTGTAAACAAACAAACAACCAAACAAACAAATAAAAACAGCCAAACCAAAGCAAGCCTCATCATTTACCCTGAATTTGTAAAAATAGACAGTTCTGAATCTAAACTACACAGTGTCTGTAGTCGATAAATACACACACTTACAGCCACTCTGGATTTGTGCTTAAATATGACAGATTTACAAATCAATCTTTTTGTTGAATATACTGCTTTTGCATTATTGCCTGAGACCCTTCAGTTACCTTGGAGATGACATTAAACTGTGTGAAAATGCCTTATTATGAGCCATGAAGGCATAGAATTATGATGTGCAGCCCGAAGGATATCTAAGACATGGAGAGGAAATGTCAAGCATCTCAACAGTCGCAGTGTGCGGTTATGGGACACATTAACACACCTCTGACTGGTTTCTTTCTTTGTTGAAAGCTGTGGTCAGTGTTATCAAGGAGGACTAAAGATGAGTGATGTGTTGGCATGGTCACTAGCTTGACTGTGTGTGTGTGTGTGTGTGTGTGTGAGTGTGTGTGTGTGTGTTGTCATAGCCACTCTGCCTCCACTCAAGGAATGTAGACATTTAGAGTTTTTTACATTTATCTCCTGATACACATGAGCTTCAGCCCACAGAACAGGACCAAGAGTAGAGTCGGTGTAAATGATCAGATCTATCAGCTCCAATATTTTAACTTAATCTTTGACATCGAGTCTGTGATGCACTGACCATCAGATCAGGTGTTTTTAATTTGCTAATTCTAAGTCCAGAAACAGTTTACCGTTTAACATTATGTACAGAAAAATTTACAAAATAATTTGAATGATTACATACCATTTAAATGTTTTTCCTCCCATCCTTTAGCAGCGTGTCTATTTACACTAGCGCCGCCCGCCAGCGTCTCACCAGTGCCTTACTGAGCCCAAAAACTACAAAAGAGCCGCGTCTGATAACAGGATCACTGGTGTGGAGAGTAGCGTTAGCTTCTGACGCGATCGAGTTTGAATCCGCCCTTTTTCCCATCCTATGTTTATTTTAAATAAAAAAATTGCAAATTGCATAATGTCACACTTCAGGTCCAATGAATGTTATCATCATGATGAAATTATAAAATTGGTTAATAATTTTGCCATTAAAATTAAAAAGATTGCTGCCCAGCGTTGATAGTGAAATGGCACTGGCTCTCGTGTGTCTCGTCACCGATTGCGTCGTGCTAACGAGTCGGCTGTATCTTTTGATTGAGAGATGACTGTTTGCTCACGGATGATCCACTCTGTTCTTCACATAAAGATATCATATGGCTTCAGAAGACTTGCAATGCAACATGAGTTATTTGTAATTTTATACTGTTTTTGCAATAAATACCTGTGACTGTACTTTTATTTGCCTGTTACTGTTTGTAACGGAGTTCGTATGTTCAGGGAAGAAGGAGGCGGGAACCGGCGAACATTTAAAAAAAATAAACACAAAAGCCCCTCACGGACGACTGCTGCACACACACATACAAAACGAAAACAAAACACAACGTAAAATCCAGGCCTGCTCCTCTCTCGTCTTGCACTGTCGTCGCTCCTCCTTTTATGCTCCGGTCACTCCTCCGTGAGACGAGACCGGTGTGGCGTGCAGCTGGCGCTCATTATCAGTCGCCACCGGCCCGCTCTCATGGTCCCTCGCCTCACTGCTTGACACATTGTTTTATATTGTTTAGAAGTGCGTAGGTTTAGGGTAGGAGTGGGGTTAGTTGCTCCAACATATAAAAGTATAAATTAGTAATCACACATTTTTCTGTGATGTCATATAAATGTCATATTTACCTGTGCCCTTCTGTCTAACAGGTAGGAAATATACAGAAATCAAAGTTATCAAATAGTCTGCACTGCATAAAGTATAAATAAATATAGATTAATCCTTTATTAAAGCTACAAAAGTTCAGTGATTTTCTGTTCCCTTTGTTCTTTAAGATTAATGACATACAGCATTAGTGGCTGCTGTGACTTTAAGATCTGCCGCTGCTGCTCCTGAAGCGGATTTGACACACGTCCCATTTTCTCACAACTCTTTGAGATCATTTAGGACTTTATTTAACTCATTTAAGACTGCTCTTATGAGGATACTTGACAAAACTAACATTTTGGCATAATTGTGTGTTATTGTTCATTCAAGTGCGAAAGAGAGCTCGATTCTGGCACGCTGTCTGTGCGCGCGATACTGGAGCGTCTTTCTGAGCGTCGTGTGTGTGTCAGGACATTCACAGTGTGGAGAGAGGAGAACCTTCCAGAAGAACAATCAGGCCTGTGTGGGAGAGTGGCCAGACGGAAGCCACTCCTCAGGAAAAGGCACATGACCACCCGTCTGGAGTTTGCCAAAAGGCACCTGAAGGACTCTCACACCATGAGAAATAAAATTCTCTGGTCTGATGAAATGAAGACTGAACTCTTTGGCCTGAATGGAGGAAACCAGGCAGCGCTCATCACCTGGCCAATCCCATCCCTACAGTGAAGCATGGTGGTGGCAGCATCATGCTGTGGGGGTGTTTTTCAGCGGCAGGAACTGGGAGATTAGTCAGGATCGAGGGAAAGATGAATGCAGCAATGAACAGAGACATCCTTGATGAAAACCTGCTCTAGAGCGCTCTGGACCTCAGACTGGGGCGAAGGTTCATCTTCCAACAGGACAATGACCCCAAGCACACAGCCAAGATAACAGAGGAGTGGCTACATTCACAGGTCCTTGAGTGTTTATCGGGTAGGGTTAGGGGTCGGTGTAGGGAAGGACTTTAAGGGACAGGGACAAGTAATGTCTCAATAAAGTACCATCCATTTATGATTTTAAAAAATATAATCCTATACACTGAATATGTTGTTATTATTTCATACTGTTTTATAATATACTGCAATACACTGATGTGCAAATAGTATCTGCCACTGTTTGCACGAAGTATAAATAGCATATAACTGTCACGTTTGGTCTGTGTTTCTGTTGGACTTTGAGTTGTTTCCTGTTCTGTTTCCTTGTTTGCATTTGTTGCCATGGTTGTTCATTTTTGGATTAATTTGTAACACCTGTCACTCCTTTCATTCATTGGTTTATTAGTGTTTATAGAGCCTGTTTTCTGTTAGTCTGTGTTCGGTCTTCCTCACTTTGAGTTGGTTGTTCTGTTCACGTTTTGATATCCGAGTTTCCTGATAACCTTTGTTATATTTCAAATTGGTAAAATAAAGTGGAACTCAACACTGCATCTTGGATTGATGCTATGAGGAACGCTATTTGTCCAGTGTCTGAAGCATGTGTAAACACATGGCAATAAACCATTGGCAGACGGCAGTCCATGACGTCACACGCAAAGCACCCATGAGTACAATAGGGGAGCCTGAATACACATCATCAAATCTTTTTGTCTTCAGGAGACATTTTTGTTTGTATGCACATGTTAGACAAACGATAGGGGTCGAGCAAGTTCGTCTCCTCAAGGAAGCTGGATGTGCTCATTTTGATGCATTCAAGAGACTGACTGAAAGAGACTGGTAAGAAGCTTTGTTCTTCTTTGATTGTCGCCTGAGGGATAGTAGTCAGCGTTTGCATGAGCACGTTCGGCTCACGAGGGACTTGAGGGCATTCATTGCGAATCAGCAGGGCAGGATCGATCACAGAGACTGTAGGCAGAGCTTGGGAGGAATCTGATGGGAAGTCCTTTCCCTTTGGGACTCCTCCTGCTAGCTCTAATACTTTAATATTGGTTATAACCGTGGCACTGATTCATGTGGAATTTCTAATTATGAGGAATTAGATGCAGAGAGAGTATATGCAAATGTTTTCATAAATCCACATTCTCTGCTGAATCTGGTGCATCTAAGAATATGTGCCATTCTTGTACTGCAGCCTTTTGTATGAGAATCAAGGTTGCATCTCCCTCGGAGGTAGTGGTAATGACCAAGGGCGCAGTTGAAACTTTTTCTCCCTGAGGCAATCATTTCCTAAGAGCTGTGTCATGCAAAAAGAGGCTGTTACAGGTGAGCCATTTTATTCCTTAGAGCTCTGATTTTAGGGCTAGAATAGCCTGCAAGTGAGAGAGGAAGGTTGTAAAGGCTTCCCTTGCTATGAAAACATAGAAACTTGAATATCTTCTATATTTATGGGAGAAAATGGCTTAGGGGATGCTACCACTGGACAGTCTATGTACATCTTTTTATGGATGCACCCTGGGTTGACGCTCTGACTCCGGCTAAATAATCTGTTGTTTCTAGGTATGCTATGCTCACTATGCTTGTGCATATTCCCACCTAGAGAGGCAGGCATTTCCGATCTATGGCAGAGTGGGTATTTGTTCCACATAACGTCAATCCAAGACGCAGTGTTGAGTTCCCCATCGAAAGGGAACGTCTCAGGTTCCAGCTGTAACCGTGGTTCCCTGAAAAGGGGAGCAAGACACTGCATCTCGTTGCCAGTCCATTGGGCCTGCCTGCTCATCTCCTTCAGATAAAAAGTTGATGGCGTGTATTCAGGCGCCCCCTTTTACTCACGGGTGCTCTGTGTGTGACGTCATGGACTGCCGTCTGCTAATGGCTTGTCGGCGTGTTTACACAAGGCTTCAGACACCGGTCATGCTGATGACATTCCCCATAGCGTCAGTCCAAGGCGCAGTGTATCGTTCCCCTGAGACAACTCTGCGTCAACAGACTGTGACACACTTTACACTTGGTGTAAATAACATCTACCGCTATGCCACTGCCATTTTTTTTTTTTTTATTATTATTCAAATTATGGCTGTACGTCACTGAATACATATAAGAGGCAGAGCTGCATTTGTCGTTTGCCTTTTATTTTGTAATACTGCTTGAACAATGACTGACCGAGAAGTGGAGTATATGCACCTGAAAGCCACGTGTACCAGAGAACACTGGAAATAAAAACACTTTGCAAATACACTCACAGATTGTTCAACATTTTTATACAGCACTGCACTGCAGCTGAAACATTAGGAGCACACGTTTGGAACATAACACATTTAATAGCTTGGCTTCAAAGTCCCATGGGTACATTTTCACATTTGCTCTTAATTGAGAGTGTTCTGGAAAAATCATTACTATATTAATGATTTAACACAAAGTAAGTAGCTGCTGTTTTCTGAGCAGAGGGGAGATTTGTTTCAGATCAATAATCGCATATTATAAAGTTACTGTAATTAGGCAGCAACTGATAAATTCAAATTATCTTTAGTTTGAGTTGCATATATATGAGATCCATTTATTTACTGAATAAAAAAATTACAGAGGACGAATCTTGCTTTCCTCGTTTATTATTGCACATGTATTGCCATACACTTTCTTTCATGCTGGTGTAAATAAAAATGTGTGTAAATAACAGCTCAGATCTTTTAAATATCTTTTAAAATAAAGGACAAACCCCAAATTGTGAGCACAACCTCAGTCACCTGAACATGGCAATGAAGATGGTTAAAAGGGCCCATCTGTTAGCTTTGTGTAGAAGTGACCCCTCTCGAAGCCACACAAACACACAGAGACAGACGGAGGGCTTGATGCTCAGGAATGCATGGTTGGCACTTTTGCTTGGCGTCAAAAGCGTGTCAGCCAAGAGTGCCGCCCGGTTACTCGACTACATCCTCCCGGGCTCTCGAGGACGCTGTGGCAGATTGCAGACTCAATTATTCCCCTGTCAGGTGATTATCAGGGGGTCTTAATGTAATCTTCTGTTCACACACGTAGGACATTTCAATTACGCCTGCCGTCGCCAAACAAGCTGCTTATTCAAATGGCCAGTCACCTCATCGCCACAGAACAATGTCAACTGTAAAAGAACGCCAGCTGAAGGCAATTACACATGTGTTCAGAGCCAATTATGATCACTCTCACGGCGGCATTTATGCCATGAACAAGGGAGTGTTTGAAAAAAAAAATATTTAATGACAATATGCTTGCTGTACGATTCCCGATGCCCCTTTAACCGCCCCTCCCCGCTGCTGTTGTCTGTTCGTCCAAGCTGAGGATCATTAAACCTGATAGGAGCCCATTATCAGCCTGGCGAAGGGTTGCACTGGGCCCGTGGAGAAAGTCAAATCTCCTTGTGCTTTTACTAATGCTGCCAACTGAAGCGTCATTGTGTTGCAGCGCCACTCGATGTGCCGAGTGGCCACAGCGTCCATTATTATGGTGTGATGTTCTGCAAATGCTGGGGGGAGACCAGGGATGATTGCAACACTCCTTGCCTTTTTCTTTTGCTCTATTTATCTCCAAATTTGAAATAATTTTCCCACATTTATCTGCTGTTTTGAAATTTACAACGTAGATTCATTTCAAGTGCTTGTGTGTGTGTGTACAAATTTGTACTCAGAAGAAAGCTAAAACTGACAAAATTAGGGTCAGTGTGTTGTTTAGAGCTAGTTTATATAACTAGCTGTATATAACAACAATATAAGCCTATGGAATTATGGAATGTCCCCATTTAGATAGCTGAATAACTGTGTGTGTGTGTGTGTGTGTGTGTGCGTACGTGCGTGTATGTGAGTGTGTGTGAGTGTGTGTGTGTGTGTGAGTGTGTGTGTGTGTGCTTGTGTGTGTGTGTGTGTGCATGTGTGTGTGCGAGTGTGTGTGTGTGTGTGTGCGCATGTGTGTGAGTGTGTGTGTGAGAGTTTGTGTGAGTGTGTGTGTGCATGTGTGTGTGTGAGTGTGTGTGTGTGCATGTGTGTGTGTGAGTGTGTGTTTGTGTGTGTGAGTGTGTGTGTGTGTGTGTGTGCGCATGTGTGAGTGTGAGTTTGTGAGTTTGTGTGAGTGTGTGCGTGTGTGTGAGTGTGCGTGTGTGTGTGTGTGCGCATGTGTGTGAGTGTGTGTGTGCATGTGGGTGTGTGAGTGTGTGTGAGTGTGTGTGTGTGTGTGAGTGTGTGTGTGTGTGAATGTGTGTGTGTGTTTTTTTGTGTGTGAGTGTGTGTGTGTGTGTGTGTGTGCGCATGTGTGAGTGTGAGTGTGTGTTTGTGTGAGTGTGTGCATGTGTGTGTGAGTGTGCGTGTGTGTGTGTGCGCATGTGTGAGTGTGAGTGTGTGTTTGTGTGAGTGTGTGCATGTGTGTGTGAGTGTGCATGTGTGTGTGAGTGTGCGTGTGTGTGTGCGCATGTGTGTGAGTGTGTGTGTGTGTGCGTGAGTGTGTGTGAGTGTGTGTGTGTGTGCGCATGTGTGTGTGAGTGTGTGTGTGTGTGTGTTTTTTTGTGTGTGAGTGTGTGTGTAAGTGTGTGTGTGTGTGCATGTGTGTGTGTGCGCATGTGTGTGAGTGTGTGTGTGTGTGCATGTGTGTGTGAGTGTGTGTGTGTGCATGTGTGTGTGAGTGTGTGTGTGTGTGTGCGCGCATGTGTGTGTGTGTGTGTGTGTTTGTGTGTGTGTGTGCATGTGTGTGAATGTGTGTGTGTGTGTGCGCATGTGTGTGAGTGTGAGTGTGTGAGTTTGTGTGAGTGTGTGCATGTGTGTCTGAGTGTGCGTGTGTGTGTGTGTGTGCGCATGTGTGTGAGTGTGTGTGCGTGTGTGTGTGCATGTGTGTGTGTGAGTGTGTGTGCGTGTGTGTGAGTGTGAGTGTGTGTGAGTGTGTGTGCGCATGTGTTTGTGAGTGTGTGTGCGTGCGTGTGTGTGTGCATGTGTTTGTGCGCATGTGTGTGAGTGTGTGTGTGTGTGTGCGTGTGTGTGAGTGTGTGTGAGTGTGAGTGTGTGTGAGTGTGTGTGCGCATGTGTTTGTGTGTGTGTGTGTGCATGTGTGTGTGTGTGTGTGTGAGTGTGTATGTGAGTGTGTGTGTGTGTGTGCATGTGTGTGTGTGTGAGTATGTGTGTGTGTGTGTGTGTGTGAGTGTGTGTGAGTGTGAGTGTGAGTGAGTGTGTGTGCGCATGTGTTTGTGAGTGTGTGTGCGTGTGTGTGTGCATGTGTGTGTGAGAGAGAGAGAGAGAGAATTGACACGATCACTCAGTTCCCACTCAAGTCATTTTTAAAGAGCCCTGATGCACACGAGCTGTCATGAGAAAATGTTGTGCAGGTGCTAAAATCACCGGCATCATGTTGTTTTGAAAATGAATAGGGAAGAGTCAATCCAGATGGGCTGTTGTGATGTCAAATAGCATGTTGCATGGTCATAATGACTGTAATAATAATGATAATAATAATAGTAATTATTGTAAATTCACGTCCTGTGCTGATACACTTGTTGTTGTATGATATGCCCTTCCAAATGACGGGCCACAACAACTTTCAGACTGACCAGCTCAACATCATCTTTTACCTTTGTGATGGATGCTAAAAGGTTTTGGCATGTGTATTATCAATGCTGGAAACAATTTATGATTTAACATTACAATTAGAACAAATTTACAAAATTATCAGAATAATTACAGCACAGTTTCTCTTTTCTACTCTTTGATTGTTAGGAGTCCTGTGTAATGTACAGTTCTTTTTGTATTATTGAACAAAATCACTGGATAATTATTTGGAGCAGGGGCTGATTTATTTCCATTTTATTTTGTGGTATCACTTGCACACAGACTGAGAGAGACAATGCACTCACAAAATACTTTCATCTTTCATTTGTCATTTAAAGAACATTAATAACATATCAAATTCTAATGATTTTTCTACCTAAAATGTGGTTTTGTCCTGTAAATCCTTTAGAGATAAAGATAAAGATAAATCTTTTTAAAATGTTGAAATGCATATGCCAAGCTCTTAGAAATAAAATTTAAATAATTGTTTTGTAGCAAGCCGGGCAGGGGAACAAAGAGCACCAGACACGATTAGATGGAAGCCCGGAGGGCGCATTTATTTATGTGCACAATTTGTTTAGCGGAGAAGTGAACACTGCCGCTCGAGTGTGGTGCTTCCCAGTGCTTTGCCCTGGATCAGTGGGAGCGGGGATCTCTAGAGTTTACGGTGCATCAGAATACGCTGTGCATTCATTGATATTAATGAGAACAGTGCGCAGTAAAGTCTGAGAGTGTAGGAAACTGAAAATACATCTGCACTAGACTTATCACTGGCCAGGGACATCTAACAGTTTATTAGCCAATGGATAACAACAGACATTATTTACTAGCCAAGCACGAAATGTAGTCACATAATTCAACATCACAAATGTTTTGATCAAGTTAACTGTTTTAGCAAGAATTGACTCGTTACTCACAGCATCATCTGTGTGTGTATTAGCAGTAGCAAGCCTGGAAGATCTAGCCAAGAACAAATACATTAACATTGCCATATTCAATGACATGCTAAAACTATTCTGAGAGTGATTGAAATAAAAAAAAGAAAATAAATCTTATGTTAAATGTCTGAAGACAAATGAAGAGTCCTTTTCTCATTCTTCAACTGTGCAAATATAATACAGTAATGAGCATGAGAGATGAGTGTAGAGCAGCTCTTGTGAGTCGGTAAGGACTTCTGTGATGTATTTTATGGTATTGCCTGTCGAGCTAGTCTGCCGAATTACAACCCTTACATTGTGAGATGAAGGATGGGTGTCTTGTAAACAAGTGGCGAGTGCACTGGATGACAGTTCCTAATCCATCATTGTGCTGTCAGGGCTGTTGGCTGGGATGCCTGACAGGGCCGGAGAGACATCTGATACACGTCAGTCCACATCATAATGTGAGTAGCTGTGAGAAAATGCATTACAAACACACACTCTCACAAAAACAAAGAAAAAAATCATGCAAGCACCAAACATACTGACTTAGAGGCCATTCCATAGATCCACCTTGCCACTTCCTCTTGACTCACTTCATGGTGATTACACCACTGAGAAGTAATGACATTGCTAAAGGACACTTGTTCTCCTCATGGCCATTAGCAGATATTGCATTCAGGGCCGTCACACGCGATCGCGAGGCCTTGTGTGGTTGCACGGCCCATGCAACGGTTCTGGTTGCATTCATAGTTGCCTTATTTTGTGTCATGTCATTGTGCTTGTTTGGCTCCTACTACCTAGTTTAATTGCAATAACATACATTTTACACAAAAAAAGTCATGTTGTACTTTTAAAGAATGCAGTCAATGAGTGTAAATGGAAAGAGAGAGAGAAATACCCACCCACAACAACACACACTAAGGGTTGCACCATCTGGTTAAATGGTTCTGTATCTACTTAACATTCAAGGTCGGTGTGATCTAGTCGTGGATCATATGGTCGGGTGATCGCCAGTCCAGGGTTAGGAGCATAACCCACTAACTGGACTTATTATGTTTGATTACTTATACCTGTGTATCATTATCTTGTTAATGCCTGTCTATTTAAGCCCTGTATTTTCACTAATTCTTTGCAAAGTCTTGTAAATGTCACACTGCATTTCTGAGCGCTCTCCCTCTGGTTACCTGTGGTTTGCTTTTGATTTTCTGCCTGGTTTCCCGGATTTCCCTGTTTGACCTATGTTTTTCTGCCCTGTTGACTTTTGTGACTTTTTGTGATTCATTTAGTAGTTGTTAGTTGCTCCTGTTCAGTACAGTGTTGGCCAGAAAGATGTATTTCAAAGTAATGTTTTGAAATTTTGTTAAAGGGGTGGTTGATTATGATTTCATATTCATAACTTTTTTTAACTTCAGTGAGTGTGTAATGTTGCTGTTTGATCATAAACAACATCTGCAAAGTTATGACGCTCAAAGTTCAAAGCAAAGGGAGATATTTTCTTTTACAGAAATAAGGACTACAACAAACGGCTGGTAGGGACTACAACGAGCTTCTTCACAGGTTAGTGACATCACTAACCCTAACATTTACATAAACCCCGCCCCTGGGAACATGTTGAGAAGAGAAAAGGTGTGTTGGACATCGGCTGCGGCTGGATGCCACCGATCGGCGAGAGTAGCCGTGTGCAGGAGCTGCAAACGGAGACGTGAAGTCGGACACTTTCTGCTTCCCCTGGTGACGCTTGCTCTGTGTTTGCATACTTTATCACAGCTGAAGTTAAATAAATGCAGTATCTGTCAAATACACAGATGTTTCAGAAGACATTTTCATTCAATACTTTATGTAGGCTACTGCTTAATACAGCGTCTGTTTGTACAAGAATATAAAACATATAAGCCTACACTATCAATGAAGTGGGGTCTAAGATTTTTATCAGTTTTATTTTGATAAACATGACAATATAACATCTCAACTACATGAAAAGAGGTTTTACCATTATAAAAAAACTGATTTGTGAGCATTAGTGGAACTGAAGGTTTAAGAATAAACATGAAATGCACGTGATTGCTGTCATGCGGTGAATCCGGCCAATCGTGGAACAGCTGTGTCGTCATCAGAGCCAATCGTGGAGCAGCTGTGTCGTCATCAGAGCCAATCGTGGAGCAGCCGTGTCGTCATCAGAGCCAATCGTGGAGCAGCCGTGTCGTCATCAGAGCCAATCGTGGAGCAGCCGTGTCGTCATCAGAGCCAATCGTGGAGCAGCCGTGTCGTCATCAGAGCCAATCGTGGAGCAGCTGTGTCGTCATCAGAGCCAATCGTGGAGCAGCTGTGTCATCATCAGAGCCAATCGTGGAGCAGCTGTGTCGTCACCAATGCCAATTGTGGAGCAGCTGTGTCGTCATCAGAGCCAATCGTGGAGCAGCTGTGTCGTCATCAGAGCCAATCGTGGAGCAGCTGTGTCATCATCAGAGCCAATCGTGGAGCAGCTGTGTCGTCACCAATGCCAATTGTGGAGCAGCTGTGTCGTCATCAGAGCCAATTGTGGAGCAGCTGTGTCATCATCAGAGCCAATCGTGGAGCAGCTGTGTCGTCATCAGAGCCAATCGTGGAGCAGCTGTGTCATCATCAGAGCCAATCGTGAAACAGCTGTGTCGTCATCAGAGCCAATCGTGGAACAGCTGTGTCGTCATCAGAGCCAATCGTGGAGCAGCTGTGTCGTCATCAGAGCCAATCGTGGAGAAGCTGTGTCGTCATCAGAGCCAATCGTGGAACAGCCGTGTCGTCATCAGAGCCAATCGTGGAGCAGCTGTGTCGTCATCAGAGCCAATCGTGGAGCAGCTGTGTCGTCATCAGAGCCAATCGTGGAGAAGCTGTGTCGTCATCAGAGCCAATCGTGGAACAGCCGTGTCGTCATCAGAGCCAATCGTGGAGCAGCTGTGTCGTCATCAGAGCCAATCGTGAAGCAGCCGTGTCGTCGTCAGAGCCAATCGTGGAACAGCTGTGTCGTCGTCAGAGCCAATCGTGGAGCAGCTGTGTCGTCATCAGAGCCAATCGTGAAGCAGCCGTGTCGTCGTCAGAGCCAATCGTGGAGCAGCTGTGTCGTCATCAGAGCCAATCGTGGAGCAGCCGTGCCGTCATCAGAGCCAATCGTGGAGCAGCCGTGTCGTCGTCAGAGCCAATCGTGGAGCAGCCGTGTCGTCATCAGAGCCAATCGTGGAGCAGCCGTGCCGTCATCAGAGCCAATCGTGGAGCAGCTGTGTCGTCATCAGAGCCAATCGTGCAACAGCTGTGTCGTCATCAGTGCCAATCGTGGAACAGCTGTGTCGTCATCAGTGCCAATCGTGGAGCAGCTGTGTCGTCATCAGAGCCAATCGTGGAGCAGCTGTGTCGTCATCAGAGCCAATCGTGGAACAGCTGTGTCATCATCAGAGCCAATCGTGGAGCAGCTGTGTCGTCATCAGAGCCAATCGTGGAGCAGCTGTGTCGTCATCAGAGCCAATCGTGGAACAGCTGTGTCGTCATCAAAGCCAATCGTGGAGCAGCTGTGTCGTCATCAGAGCCAATCGTGGAGCAGCTGTGTCGTCATCAGAGCCAATCGTGGAGCAGCTGTGTCGTCATCAGAGCCAATCGTGGTGCAACTGTGTCGTCATCAGTGCCAATCGTGGAGCAGCTGTGTCGTCATCAGTGCCAATCGTGGAGCAGCTGTGTCGTCATCAGAGCCAATCGTGGAACAGCTGTGTCGTCATCAGTGCCAATCGTGGAACAGCTGTGTCGTCATCAGTGCCAATCGTGGAGCAGCTGTTTCGTCATCAGAGCCAATCGTGGAACAGCTGTGTCGTCATCAGAGCCAATCGTGGAACAGCTGTGTCGTCATCAGAGCCAATCGTGGAGCAGCTGTGTCGTCATCAGAGCCAATCGTGGAGCAGCTGTGTCGTCATCAGAGCCAATCGTGGAGCAGCTGTGTCGTCATCAGAGCCAATCGTGGAGCAGCTGTGTCGTCATCAGAGCCAATCGTGGAGCAGCTGTGTCGTCATCAGTGCCAATCGTGGAGCAGCTGTGTCGTCATCAGAGCCAATCGTGGAGCAGCTGTGTCGTCATCAGAGCCAATCGTGGAGCAGCTGTGTCGTCATCAGAGCTTGTGCAGTCGCTCTGGAGAAGCTGCGCAGGATGCACCAGCCGGCTGCTCTCGAATCGCTCTTGCTGCACTTTTGTTGACGTACATCACAGTCACGTGGCGTCGGCGCTGCCTCAAGTCGGACAAAATTTCTAACCGGCATCCACTGCTTCAAGTCAGCCGCCGATCTGCATGAAGTCGAACAAGCCTGAAGAGTTGTTGTAGTCGAGCACATTTGGGATCCGTCTTTCACATTTATTGATACAGTACAAACACAAATGCAATCGCATGTCATAAAGCAAGATGACAACACAAGTTATAAGTCGTAATTTAACTAAACTATCCCTGTTCTCTCTTCTTGCAGCAGATATTCTCTGGCTCATCTCACAACAGTTCCCACACCAACGGTTTATAGATTATCATGACAGAATATGCTAATCAATAACTTGAAGATAGTAACTCATAAATTCATCAACTATCCATTCAGAAACGTCCTGTCTCCTTCTACATGTTGTCACTTCTTCTTGAGTCTCTCCATCATTCTCTGACTCCGGTTTGATGATAAAAGGCTGAACAGTTTCTGTCATTTTCAGTGTGTGTCTGCGTGAGGTAATCGGAGCTGCTAACACGAGCTCTTGAAGCTCCGCCCTCTTCCTGAAAGGGGAGCAGCAGCTCATTTCCATTTAAAGGGACACACACAAAAACGGTGCATTTTTGCTCAAACTCAAAAAGTGAAAATGTTGCTATAAAATGAGCTGAGGGCTATTTTGAGCTAAAACTTCACATACACACTCTGGGGACATCAGAGACTTATTTTACATCAAGTAAAAAGAGGCATTATAGGATCCCTTTAATAAAAAAAGAGTGGAGATTTAAGAAATTTTAAGGAAAAGAATTGTAATGCCTAAGCTGCAACCTCCCCCAGTTCCTCTTGAAGCCAATACGGAAGTGACTTAAACTGCAGTTCATCGACCGGCTCCAGAAGGGAGCAGAATCTCATTGAGCCCCATGTTAAAATGCCCAACTTTACAGCAGAAAAAAATACGTTTACAGCCTGGTACAAATTTTGGTTTTGGTCTATACAGCTAATTTTGCCCTACATGACAACATGACAATTTTTTTATAACTCATTCATTTAAATTATATTAAGCTTTAAAGTTCTGCATAATTAAGGGCGTGGCTACTTTGAGTGACAGGTGGATTGCCGCTGCTGTCACTACTAGCCATTTGTCTGCTGTCTGTTAGTCATCACGTCACCTCAGCTCCGCCCACGTCCCGCCTCTTTGCCCATTTATCCGGGAGTGACGCGCGGTGACGCGCTGCCAAGATGGCAACGGCCGACTTTAGGCTTCAATAATTCTCTTCAGAAACCTACGTGTGACGTCACAGACACTACGTCCATATTTTCTTACAGTCTATTGCAGGGGCGTAGCCAGCGGGTCAGGCCCGCCCACTGTGATGAGTAGGCCCCCCTAGTTTATTATACAAATATAATATTTGTTAAATAACAGTTGTTTAAATTATTTTAATGTAATTACAAAATTATTATAACACCTCATACTAAAATAAATAAAATGTGGTTTTTTTACAGTCTATGGTTTTTGCATAATGCTTGATGAGTTTGAGTCAGGCTGTCTCATGCATGCCTGTGAGTTCATGGAGTGTGTTTGCCTATTCACTTAGCCTATAATTTGCAGTTGTGTGATAGATAAACAGCAGCGATACAAAATTCTATAAAAAGGACTTATAAAAACTTGCATTGACGCGGGAGAGAACCCATTCACCATTCCGCAAGTAACGGTAAGACTTTTCAATTCTAGGCGCAGGTTCAGTCTGTGAAACATTTACACTCTGTATAGCCGGGAACACACTGTCAGGCACTGGCAGTAGAGATAGTGTAGGGGTAAGGTGTGTAGCATTAAGTTTTGACGCAATTCGACCTGAGGTTCGAATCCGCCTTTTGCCGAACTCGCTCTACTTCCTTTTCCCATCACGTATCAGATCGAAAGGCATTTATTTTCAATAAAAATGAAGCAAATATTAAAAAAGTGGAAATAAAGTGTCTAACGTGTGTTGTAACCGCTGCTCATGTTTTTCATGTGGACAGGTTGTAGCTACAGTTTTGGGTTATGTTGACAGTGACACTGACTGGGCACGTCCGTGACCAGGTGTGTTCTATTTTTTCAATAGGATCAAAGAAAATAAGATTGAAATAACCTGAATATTGAGTCCGTCCGTTATTTTACCTGAAAGCATAGGTGTGATTTGCAATCTACAATTCTGCCTACGCCACTGGTCTATTGTTTTAAAAAGCTCTAGTCAACCAGTGATCACTAGTAGTATCTTATCAGCCATCCATCCAGAGTGTTTCCCTATCTGTGTCCTGAGACCCGGGATAGTCTCCAGCATCCCTGAGGCCCTACAAAGGAGAGTTTAGATTGGGGAATGGATGGATGGATGGAGATATATATGCTTTGGATGGCCCCCTCCACCACTGTGTGTGTGTGTGTGTGTAGACCTACAGTCACCTCACTCATCAGAATCACTTGAAGTTTTGTATTCATAAATTAAATTTAGATTAGTTTGTAAAGCTGTTGACTGCATAATTTGACTGGTTTCACATTGCTTACTTAATCCGTTCCCACAGGATCAAATTATTGACAGCACTGAACAGCACTGACCTTTCCATGATAATCCAAGGTGTTCACGTTGTTTTCTATGTTCGCTAAAGCATTTCTTGTTTTAACATGTTATTTTTATGAATTCAATATCATTTGTAGTTTGGTGGCCATGGCTGTAAGATCATTTGAATAAATCAACTGTTAAATGTTCATACATGTTTAAATAAAACATGTAAACTAACTTAATTGTAATTAAAATATGTTTCCACAACTGGGGTTTACAGGGCAGAGAAGTCACATGGACCGCTGAGCCCTGGAATATTTTAATCCTGCGCAGGGTGAATTGTAAACGAACGCTAGCTGGTCAGCCGTGTGTGTCCGGTAAAATCATCTCCCTCTTCAGCAGAAAGCAGGCTTGCAAATGGAAAATGGAAACAGAACAGCTCTCATAGCCATTTCCAACACTCTGAAGGTCAAGGCGAAAGCTGGAACAGAAAGCAAAAGGCAGAATGAAAAGCAAAATGTTTTGATGTATTGGTTTATGTATGTATGAGGGAGCTCAGAGGAGAGCAGGGCAGAAAAATCAATAGCAGCATAAAACTGATTTAGTGCGTGTCATAAAACATAAGTAAGTGTTCCGAGATGGAGTAAAGCAAAGTCTCAATTTAATCTACACAAAAGCTGCACTGTACTGATGAACTGATACGAGAGAGAGAGAGGTACAATAAAATCTATAGACAGACACATAATTGTCATATTAAGACTTTCTCTGGCTGCTGTCAGGGGTTGCTAGTGCTCATTCATCATCTGGCTAATGGCCAGGGGAATCAAATCACAATTAAAATGTGCTCAATATTGTCCCTAAGATGTTTGGCAAGCGTTCATTTTTTTTTCATCGATACTCCGCCCCATAAATCAGAAATGTTGTGACGCATGTAATGGTTTATGGGGAAGGGATTATGGTTTTATGGAGCTAATGCAGCAGAACCACTCATTTACCCAGAGCAGCAGGGCCTCGTCAGGCCGCTCTCGCACACGTGTTTTCTGATGTCAGGGGTCCATGACAGGGCCAAATCAGGAAAAACGTCTGTTTGAGAGTGTCCATAGTATTCCATAAGTTTTTTGATTTTGATGCTCTTCTACTATCTCCAGACTTTGCAGGGAAAGCACAGCACAAAAGTGTCATTACATTACATGTTTCGGCATGCATATTCTAATCTGCATTTTGTGTGTGTTTTTAAGGGTACACCGTTTTTGAATGTGTAATGAAGCTCTGTTTGGAAATGTTCCAGTTAGACAAACGTTCTAAGAATGTCTTATTAGAAGAGATACTTTATTGGTAGCACTTTACAATTAGGGATGCATTTGTTAACATGAACAAGATCTGTATACATGTATGTATGTCTACTAATGTGATTTAATAAAGTATTGCTGGATCTTATTTTAAACTGAAAGCAATTCACATTACTAACATTTGCTGAAAATGTATTAGCATTAAAAGACAAGCATAAAAAATTAGCCATTATATGACAATCAATACCACATGAACACTGTCTGTGAAGACTGCAGGAAATATACTACAATCTTTAATTATATACAACACAGCAATGATACATTTTTAAAGACAAATATAAAACATCTTTATTTGCCCATTTTTGGTTACTAAAATTATATTTTTCACAAAATTAAAATCACACTTAATGTTCCCTTTCGAGGGAAGTCACGCTGCGTCATCGTCCTTGAAGCTTTGGGAACGTCTCTGCGTGATTGGGTTTGAAGCGTGTGTGAAATCAATCCATGATGTTCCATCACTGTCACAGTCATCAGCTCAGTCACCCTCAGCACTACAACTCCCAGAATCCTCCTTGCTCACCACCTGCACACACTCCACCATCACCCGCACCTGCCAGCAATCACCCTCATCATCACACCCTCTATTTAAGGAATCTTTTAATTTAGAAGGAATCTAGCTAGGAATCTCCAGATCCCCGCTGACTCACTCACTACCCCTCTGACAGTTACTGCACTGAATGAAAGACCTCTGGGTCCTGGGAAGGTAACCCTTCTTACCTCTCCCCTTCGCCTATCTTTTCGCCAACACCAGGAGGAGTTGTGTTTTCCATCTGATATCCCAGAGTTCCCTGTGATCCTTGGTTACCCCTGGCTTCTTTACTTCTTTAGTCATCTTGACTGGTCCTCTGGCGCTATCCTCAGTTGGGGTTCCACTTGTCATGTCACCTGTTTGATCCAGAGATCTCCTGACCCTATTCTTCTGTAAAAAGAAAGCCACCTCTTTACCACAATACTGCCCTTATGACTGCGCCATTGACCTGCTTCCAAGTACCTGTCCCCCCAGCGGTCGCATCTTCTCCTTCACTTCTCCCGAGCATGCAGCTATGGACAATTACATTGAGGAGGCCCTCGAGGGAGAGATTCATGTCAGTTTTCATGGCGAAAGAAAAAAGCAAACACCTTGGACAGGTATGTTGAACAGGAACTATTTCAGGAATGACACAAAGGTGTGTGACTGTTCACGTCTCTCTGTTTAGATTAGTGTGCTCAATAATGTGCCTTTTTGTCATTTGTTATGTATATTTGGATTGTGTTGTTTTCAAAAGTCTTGTGAACAAATATTCTTTTACATACATGCTGCTCACACATAATTGTAGCAGAGCATGTCAAAACACCTCCAGAAACCAGAAAACACCTCAGACCAGGCCATATTCGAATGGATCCCCAGAAAGTTCAAGCAGTCACGGATTGGGAAACCCCATCGTCTGTGAAGGAGGTGCAGCGATTTCTTGGCTTCGCCAACTTTTACCGCAAATTCATTCTGAACTTCAGCTCTGTGGTGGCTCCCCTATCAGCGCTCACTAAAGTGAATAATGCTGGGTTTTGCTGGAGTCCTGGAGCAGAGTCGGCCTTTAATGAAATAAAACTCTGCTTTATTAATTTACCCATTATTACTCTCCCAGACCCAGACAAACTCTTCATTGTGGAGGTGGCTGCTTCGGATGTGGGTGTTGGAGCAGTTCTTTCCCAAGAGGAATTACCATGTGGGAGACTGTGAGTTACTGGTTGTTAAACTGGCACTCAAAGTATGGAGGCATTGGCTTGAGGGGGTCAAACACCCATTTCAAGTACTCACTGACCAAAAAAATCTAGAGTTCTGGCGGGCATTCTGTTAACTTTTGTGGGCAACTATGAGCCCATCTTCTGGATTCCATCCTGAGTCCAATGGCCAAACGGAGAGGTTAAACCAGGATCTGAGACTACTCTGAGGTGCATGGCTGCCAATAACCCATCCTCCTGGTCATCCTTCATTATGTGGATGAAGCTACTCAGCTACAGGCATGTCTCCCTTTAAATGCCAGTTTGGTTATGCCTCGACACTGTTCCCAGACCAAGAAGTTGAAGTTAGAGTTCCCTCTGCACTGCAGTTCTTCCAACGCTGTCCTCTTAGAGTCTCTCAGCAGTACCAGCGACAGGCTAATCGTAGACGCAGACCTGCCCCCACTCTGCATCCCGGACAGAGAGTTTGGCTCTCCACAAAGAACCTTCCCTTATGAGTGGAGTCCTGCAAACTCTCCCAGCGATTCATTGGGCCTTTCAAAGTGGCAAGGAAAGTTAACCCTCTTACTTACTGTTTATAGTTACGTACCTAGGTCCTTAAAGATTAATCCCTCATTTCATGTTTCCCTTTTTCATTCCTGACTCTGACTCTCTGACTCCCTGACTCTCACGCTGGAGACTCGAGTTCAAGTCCTGGCTCTGTCACAACAACAGTATTTGTAGATCTCTAGATGGCGCAAGCTAACTCAAGCTGCCTGCAGTCACATCATTCTCTATAGGGCACATCTGATTGGTTCCTGTTGTATCAGTAGCCAATGACCTTGTTGCTCAACCTTTAAATACTTGGCCAGCATTTGCTGTAGCAGTTGCAGCACGCTTTCAGAAACCCGCTTTCAGAAACCCTCCACCTTCCTCACCTGTATAGATCTGCTACAGGTAATTCATGTACACTATATTGTACAGCAGCAGTATGTCTCACTTGCTTACAGCAGCGTGTCGTGTATGTATTAGCAGTAGCAAGTCCTGTACGTGCTCTGCAGCAGCAGCGTAGCAGATCTATTCCGCCATGCAAGACCAAACATATCAACATGGTCATATCCATTACCATGCCAAACTCTCCAAGACATGTCAGGATATAACTCCAAATATCTCAGCTGTTCTTGTAAGATTTGCTGACATCATCTTGGTTGCTGCTACTTCAGGAGCCATGGACACAGATCTAACAAAGCTTCAACGGGATCTCATTGTTGAAAGCTATCGCCGAGGGCTACAAAAACATTTCCAAGGCATTAGATATAACGTGGAACACAGTGAAGACAGTCATCAACAAGTGGAGAAAGAATGGCACAACAGTGGCATTATCAAGAACAGGGCGTCCCTCCAGAATGGATGAGAAGACACCGAGAAAACTGGTCAGGGAGGCTGTCATGAGGCGACAGCAACATTAAAAGAGTTGCAGCTCTTCCTGGCAAGTACTGGTTGATCCCTACATGTGACGTCTATCTCCCGTATTCTCCATCTGTCTGGGCAATGAGACGCAAGCCTTTTCTGACTAAACAAAACACGCCTGGCTAAACTTTGCAAAAACATATATCCAGTTTCCACCCCATGTGGAAAAAAGTTTAAACATTTAGGCCAAAATAGTAAAAGGTGATGTTTGGCATCATCATGCTTTGGGCTGCTTTTCTTCAGCTGGAACTGGGGCTTTAGTGAATCATGAAAGGCTCCAAATAGCAGTCGATTTTGTCTCAAAATGTTCTAGAAATCTGAAAAACAAGAGGACTTTCAGCATGACAATGGTCCAAAAAACATCTAAATCAACAAAACGAATGGCTTCAGCAGAGAATGCATTTGACTGGGAGTATAAAAATCATGGTTATTGAGCTTCATTACTGAAAAGCTAAATTGTTTATATTAATGTTGCTGTTTTTAATTAAACTCACAGCTTTACTATAAGTAGAGAAATATTATCAGACACCCGTAATTTACACACACAGATATTACCTAACAGCAATGACAGATTTAACTTGTCAATGAAGTGACCATGGTATAGGGGTATAGTTCACAATTTTAATGTGCAACATGGAGGGCAAAGAACCATCTGATGCATTTATTTATTTATTTAAAAAATGTCAGTGTGTGTAAATAAGACGGTTATTTTGTGTCAGTCTGTGTGTGTGTGTGTGTGTTGATCATGATAAAGCTGTAAGCTGTGACATCTACCAGCCTGGGTCTGTAATTCAATCTGCACTTGAGATTTCTCTGTGCGAATTCTGGCTTTCAGCATCAGCATCAGATAGCCCTGCATCTGCCTAATAAATTCACATGACAGTCCATGAAACGCTCCCATAACCAGCGACACCAGATGATTTTCCGCTTCTGACAAGCTCTTGTATTGAGTATCATAACAGTTACTTTGTCTTCATCCAGAGTGGGAGAGTAATATCAATCCATTTGATGATCCAGCAAAGCGAGTCAAGCACTTCTGTATCAATCTTCATACACTGCTGCCGGTTGTCTAACAAAAAGCCCAGAAATGGGATCATTCAATCAGCGGCCACTGGCTGCCTGACTGCCTCTCTCTGCGGCTCAAGTGCTTATAGCTCGCTGTCAGGTTTGCTCTCGTGTTCCTCCGCTGTCTGCCTGTCTCCTTCTCTCTCTCTGTCGGCTTATGTGTTTGTAAGGCCTGAACGCAGCTGGTCAAAAAAAAAAAAACACTAACACTGTACTTGTCCAAATACTTGTGTAAAATTTATACAATTTATTTTGATAGTCCAATTTAGACATTCTACTAATATAAGTAACTTTGTAACTACATGTCAACTATCATTGGACTATTAGTAAAGTGTTAGGTTAGGGTAAGTAGAACGAGTTGACCTGTAGTTGCAAAGCGTCTAGTCAGAAGCAGATATTAAGCACCGTCTACTAATACTCTAATGAGAGCTAGTTGACATGTAGCTGACAAGTTACTTGTAGTTAGTAGAATGTGTAAAGTGGGTCCAATTCTCACTATTAACCAGTTGCTTATTAGCATGCATTACTAGGATATTGGCTGTTTATTAGGCCTGTTTATACGCCTTCCTTATTCAACTTGCGCAGAGTGTAACGCCTCTCGCAGTTCAAAACGATTTCTCTAGTTCGTGTCACCGTTATGTTCTGTTAGTTTATGTTTTCATAGACTTTCAGTTTGTTTTCGTTTGTCACATGGTTCCTGTGTTCAGTTTTCCCGCTCCTCATTTGTGTCGTTGGTTTTCAGCTGTGTGCAGGGCTTGACCATTACTTATTTGCTCACCAGCCACTGTGGCTAGTGGTTTTCCAAAGTTACTAGCCACTCAGCTTTTTCAATATTGTTGTTGGCTATATGTAAATGAGCACTGTACACACCAACTCTACATGATCAAGTCTACATGAAATTTATAACATGACATCATCAAATAGGTCTGTGTAGCTCCTAGAGAAAACAGTTGCTTGTCTGAAAGATTTTTTGGTGTAAATATAATTTATTACATTATATATAATATTTATTCTCAAGCAATATTCTCATCAGTGTTCAATCAGCTATGAGATATTTAAATCTAGCATATTTTGTGTATAAGCCCATACAGTAGCCTAGTGAAATACATATCCATATTTTCATGTGATTTTATTTTATTAAATATCAAACATCTAAAAGGTTTGCATCATAGCTGACACCTAGATGAACACTTTACAGTTGGTTTTATGACTGTAAGTCATTCTCTTTAAATGCTATTGAAGTTAGAAACGTGTATATCAATGTCGTATGTAACTTTAGACACGGTCCCTAAATTCGCGAATATCGAACGTCCAACGTCAAAACAGTCAATCACTGTATGATGAATGAATCTCCTGCGTTTGTCGCACATAGGCTACATCTCTGCTGTGTTTATGATGAGAGTGCAGATCTCAGTGAGCGAGAGTGTTTCAGCGATGACTAACGCCTCTGATTATTATTCACGTGTAATTGGTTATAACGCGCAACGCAATTACAGATGCCTTTAGAGAAGACTACAATACAATTCAACCTGCCAAAGCGCAACCGTGACACCGAGTGACTGTTACACGCCACAGCTGAAATCCACCCGCAAATGGCGGGTTGGCGGGTGTTAATGTCAAGCCCTGGCTGTGCGTAATTAATTAGTCTCATTTGTGTTTGCTATATAAGTTGAACCCTCACATTCATTCTCTGTCCAGTCTCGTTCACGATTATTGCCTGTTGGATTAAACTTTGTATTGGAATTATCTTCTTCTGAATCTTCGTCTGTCTGTCTGCTACGCACACACCCAAGAGTGTGACAGTCCGACATCATCGTCGCGCCAGTTACTCTTTTTCCGTAAGTTGAATACAGAAGGTGGTCCGCTGGAAGCTAGATATTTTTAACCTGGATGCCAGCCGAACTTGGCTCCGCCCACAACATTTGAGGTCGGGAAGTTCGGTCTGGACTTGACTTGATTGCTGCCATTCACTGCCATTATAAAGCTTGGAAGAGCCAGGACATTTATTAATATAACTGTGATTGTGTCCGCCTGAAAGAAGAATGTCATACACACCTAGGATGAGTTGAGGGAGAGTAAATCATGGGCTAGTTTTCATTTTTGGCTGAACTATCCCTTTAATCCTACCCGATACCTAAACTTAACAACTACCTTATTAACTATTAATAAGCAGTGATTAGGAGTTTATAGAGCTCTGGAGGTCACGTGACCCATTCTGTTTACAACAACATTTTGGCAGGCAGGAACAGCCTGTGCCAGCATGAGTTTCAAGGCAACGGAGTTCACTGCACACTTTAATTCAAAAGACATAGACCTGTACATAGCACAACTTAATAGATTAAACATAACCGATCCCTATAATGCCCCCGGGGTGCTTTTCACGTGTATGGATAAATGAACGGAAAGCTTTCCTGTCAGGACACCTGTTGCACCAGCTGTGCGCAAGCTACAACTAGCCTAGTTTTGACGTAAATGGGCACTGAGTTACAACTTATGCACTACTAAATATTTTTGCGTTGCACCATTAAACTTAGTTGAAGCCTAAATCTACGTATAAACTAAATATTTCCGGAAGCCTCCGATCAGGAGTAACATTAACAGACAGAATAGCAGGCAGAACTGCATCAGTAAGCTTCTTTACACGTGTATGATAATGCTGACATACACACGCTTACGTTTTAAGAGAGAAAACATGTGAATAGATGACTGTTAGTGGTGAACACGCTCCCGTCCGAAACCGCGCCGCTGTGTGCGCGTCTGTCCCATCGGCCCGTGTTGTGCATGCCAAATAAAATAATCAATAAATGTCATTTCTTTTTTGGTTTCAGTATTTATTTATATATATATAAAAGCACTTAAATATGAATAACTTAAGTATAGTATTTAATGGGAACTTATTTTTATCATTAGTTACGTGAGGCAAAAGTAGTTAGAATGAATAATAAACTAAAATTCATGGCATTTTAACAACTTACTACGATAAAATGATTTCCCCCTTGCTTCCCCCGCCTGTTCTGGCATGCTGGCGCACAGTGAGGTTTATTTTCCGACCACTACAGATACCAGTGCTACCGCTGCTAGCGCTCCTGATTGCCTGAGTTTAGGCTGCATGACGTCAACCTCCGGAGCTCTATTGAGGCAAAAGTCATAGTTAATAGTGAGATTTGGACGCTAAACTAAAGTGACCAACATTATTCATCAAAAACATAGTGACCAAAAGGATCACAGAACTATGAGGAAAAGTTTATATTTCCAACATAAAAAACTTTATAGCAGAAATTCATAATCTATCTTATTTTGTCAGGAAAAACGTGCCTTGATGTGTGTGATTTAAGATTCTCCTGCTCCATTGAATGAGTGTTTGTGGTGTCTCCATCCCTGGCGTTTTGTGGCTGTACAGGAGGACTGAGATGAGAAGATGTGTCCGGGTAAAATACGACTCAATCAACAACAACAACAATCAACTTTAACCCTTCTCGTAGATAGATCTAATCGTGGCCTAATGTTCTGTGAAGATGGCCCTTTCATATTCTCTAATGTTGCTCTCTTTTCCACAAATCACTAGATTATTTTTGCTTCTGAAACCACAGGCTAAAAGAATAGATGGGATTTGATGAAAAACTGAAATTGAAACCCCTCTAATACATAAAAACCGCTTTAACGCACTCCGTCATTTGTTGCCGGGACCTGAGGGCTGCACTCACATCAGCAGAGCAGTAATTGGTTCCTCTAAATCTGCTGAGTGCAAAAAACGCCAAACTATTTTTCATCAGAGGATAAGTAAGAGAAACATCACAGAAAAAGAGCGGTTGTGTCTGACGAGCAGCTCTGTGTTCAGTGGATTCATACCACAGGCGCGTGTCCATAATCACATAAACACCTCATGGGCGTCCGGAGAGACGGCTCAATATCTGGCTTTGATGGAGATGTTCACGACACAGAAACGCTCAACCGCACGTCCCCTGCGATCAGTCGCACATCGAGGCCGTTTATAGGCCGTTGTCTTCTTATACTTTCAAGTGCTTGTGGATTTCTCTCAGCTAGGCTGCGTTGGCCTTTGAAAATCTCTGATTTAGCTCTGTGGTATTAGCTCATTTTTCATATCCATTGTTGGCTTGTCATGGTGTCATAGCTGCTCCGCCAGCCTGTTAGATCAGTCCAGATGGATAAATCACTGCAGATCTGACACACTCATTTAATTTGCGCGGCTCTGCCGTGGTGGCGCAGTCGTTAATTGAAAAATCCCTGCTCCACCCGCCGAGTGAAAATATTCCCTCCTTTTTATTTTATTTTTATTAACAGATATTCAGCGTGATTTCCCTCAGTAGCCTATCGACTGCCCGCTGGGCACTTTGTCATCTATCATTGTATATTTTATTAGTCGATTGCCTGACTTTCTTTGAGCTCAAAAGTTCTTAAGAAAATCACTTTCCATATAAAGACTTCATGGATATTTATAGGAATCTACATTCATGCAATTCTCTATGCTATGCTGGTTCCAAACCCCAGAGCCTGCATTATTTTTTTCCATCTGTGAAATAAAGTAACAGGTACTTAATGTAGCAAAAACAATTTGTCCAGTGGTTATTTTCCCCATTGAAGGCGTGCGTCACTCGCTAAGGGCTCTCCTTATCACAGCGAGGCTAATACATTTTCTCACTGTGCTCCGCTGCTTTCATTTTACAGCTGAGGAACTCAGTGGCTTCACGCTGCGGCTGAAATAGGACCCCAGTTACCGCCGCAGCCCCACAGAGTGTTTAGGTAAGTGTGCAGAACAAATGCTGAAGTCTTTCAAAAAGTTTTCAATCGTTTCAGTCACTGTTCTTCGCTGGCTTTATGGGCTGCATGCACCTACACTGCAAGAGGACGTTTCATAATCGCCGCAGTCGAGAATAACGAAGGTGACGGAAAGCGGCCAGTCTGAAACTTCATTGGACACAATCCTAGATATGGAATGGGCACAATATATATATAAAAATAATAGATATCTCAATTATAATAAATGAGAAAGCTGAATCGAGGAGGAAATATTTGTGGGAAAAAAGCATTTCATTATATCGGCCAGATTATGAGACAGAATTGCATCTACCCTTCGAAGAAAAGAATACAGTTATAAATACATTAATTAAATGTCATTTATATGCATCAAGAATCAATTATTGAAGAATTAATTGTTGAGTGAAATGGTTTGAATGGGAAAAAATGCAGGACAGGACTTGCTTTTCTCCATTGGGAATTGATTAGATCATTGGGGATCGATTGTTGTCATTTCTGCGATCTCTCGTGAGTGACAGGTTGCTGGAGTTTATGGATTATTGCCCAACGCATCAACAGAGGAGAGACAGCACAAATTAATCATTCATAATAAACGCTTAAAAACGGTGAGTTTAAACTAGGGGTGTAGCGGTTCTCTGTACGAAATCTAACCGTACGGTCCTCCGCCCGCGGTTCGTCTCAGATCTGACGACGCATCTGTAAAATGGTTTGTTGAAAACATCAGCGTGTAAAACAGACAGAGAGAGTCCGGTTAATGTGTGTTTCTGTCGATGGACACACATTCTGGCTTCCCAATACACAGAAATCACTCGCTGCTCTCGACTGAACTTAAATAATGATTAATCTTTATTTAAAAAGATAAAAAGATGTAAAGTTAGTTTATATTTGATTACTTTATTACATTTCTGTGCCTGAAAAACCCCAAAAGCACTGTTTATTTTTGCTCCATTGTATGTATTTATGCTGTTGCTTGTGTTATTTGCTCTTATTTTCTTTATTTTTATTTGACAGTTGTCCCTGAACACAGCACACACCGAACCGTACCGACACGTGACCCTAAAACGTGAGATATCAGTTTTCTGTTTCATCAACATTTGGTCTAAAGCAGAGATTTCCACGTATGTACGAAGCACTATAGAACATGTGTTGCATTTGATGATATTATTTGGAATATCTAATTAGAATTTTAATTCATCATTATGCATCTATGACCATTTCCACCTCGTATTAAGATGCGTTTGTTAGCCAGTGACGAGTGATCAACCGAGATGAATTGCTGTAGCCTATTACCAGTCTCAAACCTGTCTTTTGGGAGCACCTGTGATGGGATTTTTCCTCTCCTGTTTTGTCATATTTTGTCATCACTTTCATGGGAGTGCCAACAGCTCCGGCAGCGTGTCGTGTGTGTGTGTGTGCCGCACACAAAAGCCATCGCATGGATGAAAGCATGTTAATCAGCTTATTGCGAATGGAAAACAATATAGGCTGCCGTGATTTTGTTCGCTGTGTGTGTGTGTGTTTTGGTAGTGTGAGGTTTGAATCCCTTGTTTTGGTGCAGTTCCATCACGTTTAAAGCGAGTGTCCGGCATGTCCTGCTGTCTGGGACACATTCAGCACGGATTGTGCTTCCACTGCAAATGTAATGCGGTGTTTTTGACTAAATCCGTTTGGGGTTTCATCGTCATAAAAGCATTCAGAGCCCATTTCCGCCTATATTTAATGCTGAGCACAGGGCCTGTAAGACTTTACATCATCAGCGTGGGATGTGAACAGGTATCGTTTCTGTTAAAGTTGTGCGCTCATGTCCGTGCCTGTATGTCTACAAACATGCACATCACAAAACAAACCTCAGAAACACTGGAATCAACACGGCATTTTGAGCATCATTGATAGAGAGAGCAGTCAAAGATTACAAAAAGACTAAACTGCTTTAAATTCATGAATATTCATTTGGACTGCATTCAGAGATATGCAGAGAAACCATTATCTGTATCAGTTGCCAAAATGATCAGTTTTTGCATCTGTATTTGAATACACTCAAGTATGGACAGGACTGGAAGTGTGTCACAACTAAATGAAAAGGCCTTTTTTTCATTTTTTTTTCTTTCTGTTTTTTATGCAAGTCTATTGCATTTATAGTTTCCATATAGCAAATTTGCCTTTTGTGCACTATTTGAGGGGGCAGCCATGTGTGTCCAAAACCATAGTGTACATTATCCAGTGCACTTATTTAATCCCACAATGCACCACAATATCAACCGAACAGCTGGAGGACACATATAATGCACTGTGAGAGCCGTGCCGAATGAATTTCTTTCTTGCCAAAATATTGTTTCCATAGAGAAATTACACCGGTGTAAGTTCCCTATTATTTTATTGTTACATTGCTCATTTACAGTTTATACAAACTGGTTTCATGATAGATTTCAATATTTTACTATTACTGCTACTACTAGCAGAAATATTCCACCCTTTCTGGAGTTCTCAATTGATGGTGACAAGTGACGTATGGCATGAGTGAATCATTTGAATTATTCACTAAACTGATTCATAAATAACACTTGTAGTTGTAAGTTGTTCATGACTGAAAACAAGTCGTCCATCCGTCCATCTGTCCATTCATCGACTCATCCGTCCATCTGTCCGTCCGTCCATCAATCCATCATCCGTCCGTTTGTCCGTCCATCCATCCGTCATCCATCCGTCCATCCATCTATCATCCGTCCGTCTATCCATCCATCATCCATCCGTCCATCAATCCATCATCCGGCCATCTGTCCGTCCGTCCGTCCATCCATCTATCATCCGTCCGTCTGTCCGTAAATCCGTCCGTCCGTCCATCTGTCCATCAATCCATCATCCGGCCATCTGTCCGTCCGTCCATCCATCTATCATCCGTCCGTCTGTCCGTCAATCCGTCCGTCCGTCCATCCATCATCCATCCATCCACCCATCCATCGACTCATCCGGCCATCTGTCCGTCCATCCATTCATCATCCGTCCGTCTGTCCATCCATCAATCCATCATCCATCCGTCCATCCATCCATCCGTCAATCCGTCTATCATCCGTCCATCCATCCGTCCATCCATCCATTGACTCATCCGGCCATCTGTCCGTCTGTCCACCCATCCATCATCCGTCCGTCTGTCCGTCTGTCCATCCGTCTATCATCTGTCCATCCATCGACTCATCAGGCCATCTGTCTGTCCATCCATCAATCTGTCCATCCACCCATCCATCGACTCATCCGGCCATCTGTCCGTCCGTCCATCAATCCATCATCCGTCCGTCTGTCCGTCCGTCCGTCCGTCCGTCCATCCGTCTATCATCCGTCCATCCACTCACCCATCGACTCATCCGGCCATCTGTCCATCCATCCATCAATCTGTCCGTCCGTCCATCCATCCATCATCCGTCCATCCACCCATCCATCGACTCATCCGGTCATCTGTCCATCCGTCCATCAATCCATCATCCGTCCGTCTGTCCATCCGTCTATCATCCGTCCATCCACCCATCCATCGACTCATCCAGCCATCTGTCCATCCGCCCATCCGTGTATCATCTGTCCATCCACCCATCCATCGACTCATCCGGTCATCTGTCCATCCGTCCATCAATCCATCATCCGTCCGTCTGTCCATCCGTCTATCATCCGTCCATCCACCCATCCATCGACTCATCCAGCCATCTGTCCATCCGCCCATCCGTGTATCATCTGTCCATCCACCCATCCATCGACTCATCCAGCCATCTGTCCATCCGTCCATCATCCGTCCATTCGTCCCTCTGAAATTTTTTTGAAAATTGAAAAATGGATGAAATGAATTTTTTTTCCATCCATCCGGTCGCAGGGATGTTATCCCAGTGTCTCAGCCACAGGCAGGGAGAAGAAATCAAAATAGACATTTTTTTTATATGGAATAGGGGTGTAACGATGCGTCGCGCACACACACACACACACACACTCTCCCGGTGCTCGCTATGCCCTGCCTGTCCCTCCCTCCACTATACATACGAATAAACATCTAAAACACTTTGAATAATCACACTACTAAAACTAAATGTGATCTGGTGATTTAAATTATGTTTGCGCTTTGACTTTGAGGAGTGTGTGCACTTCAGATGATCAATGCAATCAGTCACAGTTCTAATCGCAAGAAGCCGTTAAGGGTTAAGGGTTAGTTCTGCATTTACTCCCTCTCATGTTGTTTCTGCGCGTCGCACAATCATTTGAACGTCCGTGTTTACTACAGTAAATCTGTTCATCATATAAAGCCGTCATGTCTCTTCAGAAGACTTGGGTTTGGATTAGACACTCGATTGATTATTTTTACGATGCCTTTATGACATTTTTGGGATCTTTTAAGTTTGAGAGGAATGGACTTTAAATTGAGGTACAGAAATCTTTCTCTGGTTTCTTGAAAAATATCTTCATTTGTGTTTTGAAGTTAAATGAAAATCTTATATGTTTGAAACTTGTACATTTTGGATGAATTATACCTTATAAATACAGCAAACTGAGCCTTGGATAAAACGAACTATATCGCAAATCATATATTTTACATCAATGATGCATATCTCGATATACAATGTATCGCTACACCCCTAATATGGAACATTGCAGTCTTTATTGTAAATGCTTTATTGGTAAATGATTGTTAAATGTTTATTGTGTTAATAATCTTGAGTCAGAATAACTTCATCTCTTCTTTGATGACGAGGGCGGGGCCACCTGTCACTCACATGAGATCCACCAATAGCAAACCACAACCATCCAATCAATTCCCCACGGACACAATCAAGCCCCGCCCTACATTTGTTCTTGTTCCTGAAGCGCTTCACTCGATATACGGCACAATAGAGGAGACTATTGCAACTTCTGTGCCATGTCGACTTATTGATATTAGATATTATATTAAAAGATATTATTTATCTTTTATCAAAATTTGTGTATGTACAAATGTATTAAGAGATTCCAAAAATAGTGTCCTGCATCCCATCAAATTTTAATTCACACCTCATGCACTTAAAAGATTTGTTCTAAAACACAGATTCACTCATGAGTGAAGCTTCACTACTGCATGCATGCATTCTTTGGTACCATTCATAAAATGGTTTACAAAATAATGGCCTGGTTTCACAGACATGGTTTAGATTAAGCCACGGTTAGGCTTTAGTTCAATTAGGACATTTAAGTAGCTTTTATAAACGTGTCTTAAGTTTTCTCAACTTTTCTGGTGTGCATCTTGAGACAAAACAATGATTTCTTTATAAAGACATGCTTTCAGTTAAAACAGCTCAAATGTGCATTTTAATCTGGGAGTAGAGTAAGCCTCGTCTGTGAAACCAGGGAATGTGTTTAAATTTGTAAAAGTAAGCTATAAATGCTACTATTGTGGTGTTGCAGGGCCACTGAAAAAGTGGGACAACTGGACCTTTTGTATTGTGGAGGAAAGTCCTGGATTTCAACCGATCGGTTCCGCATTAGTGAATCCATTAAAATGTTCCTGGATCCGCCTGTAATGAGCTGTCCTCTGTAGATCCACTATCACAAGCACTCATCAGTGCTGCTGAAGGTATACGTTATATCATGTATAATGTGCTTTTTAGTGCCCCTGCATATACACCACAATAGTAGCATTTATAGGCTACTTTTACACATTTAAACTCATTATCTGAAGCTACAGATGTCCCTACACAGTTAAGCAGCACTAACTGGGCTCATCCTGTTCAAAATACAGGTAAACAATGAGGCTAAAAAGTGTTCTTCTCTGAGCTCACTCAGTCAAGTTCATACTGAGAGCGGCTTTGTGTCTCATTTGTTAAATTTGTGATCTTGTTTGAAATAATAGGAATATCCAGGCACATCCTTTATCTTCTTTCTCAGCATGTAGTGACTCCAGAAAACGTTCACACATGACCTTAAGAAATCCCTTACACCTCTCTATCTTCTCTCCACGAGGGATTTCATCTGTGCAAACTGGAGTCGCTCAGTCTATTTTTTTCTGCTGTTAGGGTCTTCTTGGATGGCCGATTTACTTTGGAATGGAGCTCCCCTCTCTCATCATGTCAACTAATTTCAGGCATCTGTGTCCTTCCTCAGAGAAGTGGAGGGCTGCTGGCAGCTGTGTTTTACACCGCACTGCCCTGAATACCCCATCAGCCCCCTGCTGCGCCACAGAGACGCCGGGCCAATGGCCCTCATCTCGCCATTCCTCTCTGTCTCTTTCACGTACAAACACAACCTGATAAATCTTGGAATCTTCCCTGACTTTGTAGCAAATACTACATTTGTTGAAAGAAAGTCAACCGATACTTTTTGGACGTGTTTACCCTCCATAATGCAACTATAGCCAGCATCTTACACCATAAATAAGTTATTGCAATCATCTAGACATCGCCATAAACTCATCTATTTTTGTGTTTAATGTGAAAACATGAATAGATGAGCTCAAGAGCTAGAGTAGCATGCAACCCTAACCCTAACCCTAGAGTAGCATGCAACCCTAACCCTAACCCTAGAGTAGCATGCAAAGACCCTATTCTGATTCCCAAACACACACCTGTTATTGGCTTTATTAACTGCCTTGATTAAATTCCCAGTGCACTAATTTAAACTTAATGCTTTTGAAAGTTTTAAGGCCTCGATATACTTTAGGCGAAATCGAAAAATGAACTATGTGACATAATTTCGAACAAAATCAGGCCAAAATGAAATCCGTTTGGAGTTTGATTCAGAACAGCTTGCCAAAATGAACTTTCTAGAAAACCCCTTTCCCAACTTCTCTCTCAGTGTGGCGGTGTTGGGATGTTCAATAACAGTGTATCGCTGGTCACGCGCGTACATCATCGCACTTCATTCGGGTTATGGGAGCCGTCGGCGGCGCTGCCATTGTGTTTTTAGACCACAAAATCAACAGTGGATGCAGTTTGTGTTTCCGGAGTTCTGCAAGTGTGTGTGTTTGTTCCTGGTCATGAGTGGAAACCGCAGGCGGTGAGTGAAACTGCATCAAATGTGTGCGTTTTGTTGGCAATCGGTGCGTAAGTGCATATAATGTGAACAACACCAATGTATAGTGAATCGAGAGTTATCCAGGGATAATGCTATGGTGTGTGTGTGTGTGTGTGTGTGCTCTCTTTAGCTCCGCCCACTGCACGCCTCCACGTGCTCGGCTGTTTTCTGAAAGAATCGGTACAGTGTATCTGTCTTTTATAAATCTGATAAAACTAAAGACTCTTGGGAGATATGAAGGATCAACACTACTCTATAGAAACTGTGTGTGTTATGGACCCTTTAAGGTATTGTTAAACTTATTTGCTTGGTAAAAACACTAGCAATATAAAGTTACAACTTGTGCATGTGGACAAACTGAACAGAAACAGCTTTGCATTCTGTGAAGTCGCCCTGCGTTCCCTTCTGATCGCTGCTTTTCTGTGTGTCTTTCCTCCTGTCAGTAATGCTTAAACTCTCCTCTGTTATGTGACCAGTATATGTTATGTCTCAGAAAAGAGTATGAAAGGTGTCTTCAACTAAATCATTTATAGAATAGAATACAGCTAAGTGGTGATGTAATTGCAGGTAAAGGTGATGTGTGAACGGAGTATCCATATTATATACAGTATATCCTTCTTCCAAACCACTTATCCGTGTATCCCAGATGGTCAGTAGGCAGGGAAACACCCTGGACAGAGGGACAGTTCAACACAGGGCTAACACAAACCTACAGACAGTGTAATATAATAATACATTTTATTTATATAGCACCTGTCCAAAGCTCAAGGATGCTTTATTACAATGTAGAAGTAATAAAGAAAATATAGCGCCAGTAGAGTAGACAATAAAAGCAGACAATATAACAAGCAATAGTATAGAATATTACAGGTGGTAGATAAGAACAAAGATAATACAAAGACATAAAAGAGGGCATCACATAAACAGGGTATTACATAGCAACATAGATTTAAACACAAACAAATGACAGAAAATTACTTGATCAGAAAACAAGTAGGTTTTAAGTTGTGATTTGAAGTCCATGGCAGAGAAATCCAATGTCACAGGTGAAATCATGAGTGTAACAAAGTTCGTTTGTTCCAGGAAGAAGGAGGCGGGAAACCGGCGAACATTTAAAACTTTAATGAAATAAATAAACAAAATAAAAGTCGCCGCGGCAGTCGTCCGTGACACAAAATAAAACGTAAACAAAAACACAACATAAGTCCAGGCCTAGTCCTCTCTCCTCTTGCACTGTTGTTGCTCCTCCTTTTATGCTCCCGTCACTCCTCCGTGAGACGAGACCGGTGTGGCGCGCAGCTGGAGCTCATTATCGCTCGTCACCGGCCCGTTCTCACGGTCCCTCACCTCACCGCTCGCCACACACCCCCAACACCCTTCGCAGGCCGGGGGGCACTCCCGAGACTGCGCCGGTTCCCCGACACACTGCCGCTCGGTCCTCAGCCAACCGAGAGGCTCTTCCTCGCGGTGCCATGCGATGGTACTGGACGCTCGGTGGACGGCTCGATCCTCCTCCGCCCCCTGGCGGCCGGCGGTGGCTCCTCTTATTGAGGGCAGCCGGCAGCGAGTCCCGCGCTCCCTGCTCCTCCCCATCATGGCGGATGGCAGCAGGCTTCGGCCCACGGCGAACGCCGACGACTCCTCCGCTCCCTCTCAGACGGCAGCCACCCCACCTCGACCCAGGGGCGCGGCAGCGAGCTCTCCGTCCCACCGGATCTTCACTCGCTCCAGCACCACCGCCTCGGGCAGCCCCTCGCGGTCTTCACTCATCCGCGCTGCCCGACCTCCTCAGCACCGCGATCCCCCTCAGCAGCGAGGGCTCTTCGACAGCATGTCCCTCCTTCCTCCCGGGTTTCGGCACCAATGTAACAAAGTTCGTTTGTTCCAGGAAGAAGGAGGCGGGAAACCGGCGAACATTTAAAACTTTAATGAAATAAATAAACAAAATAAAAGTCGCCGCGGCAGCCCCTCACGGACGACTGCCGCGCACACACACAAAATAAAACGTAAACAAAAACACAACATAAGTCCAGGCCTAGTCCTCTCTCCTCTTGCACTGTCGTTGCTCCTCCTTTTATGCTCCCGTCACTCCTCCGTGAGACGAGACCGGTGTGGCGCGCAGCTGGAGCTCATTATCGCTCGTCACCGGCCCGTTCTCACGGTCCCTCACCTCACCGCTCACCACAATGAGGAATTCTGCTGGTAGGTGGGGGTACAGGCAATGCTAATCTCAGTTTTGTCCATATTCAATTTCAGAAAGTTGGAGTTGAGCCATATTTTTGCTTGATTCAAACAGGCAGATATTTTTTGTTTTTGATTTGAGTGGCTGGAGTAGGTTTACAGATAGTGAAGATTTGTATGTCATCGGAAGAAATTATAGTTAAAACCATGTCGATGTAGAATCTGACCAAGGAGTAGTATGTAGATATTAGACTAATAGAATAATAGACCATTAACAGATCCCTGCGGGACACCTTGTGTCAGGGGGCGGTTGGAGGAAAACCAAGAGAGGGCAGGCCCAGAAATACCTACATCCGACAGCCGAGGGAAAAGTAAGTTGTGACAGACAGTATCAAAGGTGGAGCTGAGGTCAAGTAGTAGAAGTATAGAAAGAGAGCCAGAGAAGAAGGTCATTTACTTCACAAGAATGGTTTCAGTGCTGTGAAGAGGACGAAAACCAGAATGAAAGGGGTCAAAAATATTATATTCAAAGAGAAAAGACTGAAGCTGGGAGGCAACCGTTATTACCAGTAAATTGGCAATAAATGGGGCGATAATTATAAAGAACTGACAGGTCAAGGGTGAGTTTCTTGAGAACTGGAGTAACAGCAGCAGCAATTTAGTGTCTCCAACTCGCCTACAGCAGTGGTTCCCATTCCTGGAGCCCCCCCAACACTGCACATTTTGCATGTCTCCTCAAACACACCTGATTCAGGTCATCAGCTTATTAGTGGTGACTCAACGATCTGAAATGAGTGTGTCAGACAAAGGAGACATGCAAAATGTGCAGTGTTGGGGGGCCTCCAGGAACGTGACCTACTGACCTACAGTATGGCCAGAGGAACCCCACCCCAAAACGGGGTGAAAATGCAAACTGCACCGCAAGGCCCAGCCAGGACTCAAACTGGAGACCTTCTAGCTGTGTCATTACACACGGTGTGCATTAATAGATTTGTCCTAATGATTTTACTGCAAAACAGATATATTGTACAATGCTATCAGTGTTATTTTGTTAAAAACAATAATTATGTTCAATAAGGGATATGTCATATTCTCAAATATTGGTGTGCACATTATTAGGCAATTTTATTCTAAAATATTTCTCTCTGCTTCAACTAATAACTAATAAATACAAAATATAACATTATACAAATTGATCCCTTTTTAGCCTTTCAAAATATGAAAGTCATTGAAAATAAGGGGCACTGAATAAGCCGCCCATCCATGGAATCAGTCAGTGACTTGATTTGTTCTTGACCAATTTTAGCTGAAGCAGCAACCACAGCCCCCCAGATGCTATTCAAAGATCTGTATTGATTTCCCTCACTGTAAATCTCACACTTGAGAAAGATCCACAAGTTCTCATTTAGGTTTAAATCAGTTGAGGAAGGGGGTCAGGTCATTATTCGTGAAGGCTTTTTTTTAGCTATTCAAGCAGTAGAGGACTTGGTACATTGGCCTACATAAAGTTCATGGTCTTCTTGAATACTGCTGACTTCCTCTTATATGACTGTTTGAAGAAAGTATCTTCCAGAAAATGGCAGTAGGTTTGGGCCAATCTGGTACCTTAAGATATCCATATGTTCTTAAACACTGATCAAATAGAAGTTTCTGTTATGTCATAGCACTAATAACATCAGTCATAGAGACAGCAAAGAGATGTTTTTTTCCCACTTCTTCTTGCAAGCATCATGGATTGATGACAGGAAATGATTGGCCAGTAAAAACTGCCATTTTGTGTCATGGTTTGTATGTTGAATTTTGAGGTAAAATCCTACCCCAGGTAATATTTGTGTTTACTACTTATCAACTTAGTTGTAGTGCATTAAAACATACAATAAATCAGAATACATTCCACCCACAGTTTAGCAACCACCCTAAACTAACAATATATTTACAAACACTAAGGGCCAGATTTACTAACAGCTTGCGTCAACGCAAACCCTCTTTGGCGTTAAAACTACTGTCAGGATTTATTAAACACATGTAGTGAAAAATTAGCAATGAAAAGAAGTGGACAGTGTTATTTTTGCAGCTGACCCTATTGCATATGCATTTGTATAGTTTCCCTTTTAGACGCAACATTTATGGGAAGAGGGTATTTAAAGGGATAGTTCACCCAAAAATGTAAATTCTGTCATTAATTCCTCATGTCGCTCCAAACCCGTCAGACCTTTGTTCATCTTCAGACATTAATGAAGATATTTCTGATGAAATCTGAGAGCTCTCTGACCCCTCCATAGACAGCAATGCAATGAACACTTTCAAGGTCCAGAAAGGAAGTAAAGACATTGTTAAAATAGTCCACGTGACTCCAGTGGTTCAGCCTTAATGTCATGAAGCCACGAGAATACTTTTTGTGTGCAAAACCATTTTGTTCTAGCCTGTGTCTCCTACGCAGTTTACATTTTTGCCTGAGTGGATTGTGTTTGTTGCTCCGTATAGTTTTGTTTTTAATCTCTTTTCTCTATCTTTCCTTGCTGTTTATATTTCTTAATATAACTTAATCATTACAATATATCTGATATTATCTAATATTATCTAAAATTGCTTTCGCTAGCCTTTCAACCTGCCATCCATGTTTGCCATCTTTTTTGCTTGCGCCTTTTAAGAGTCCATCAAACAAGTGTGGTGAGTCGGATCAGTCAACAAACATGGTGAGTCATCATCTTCTTCTGTTATTGTCACTTGCACTGCCTGCCACATGTATAGTATAAACTTCTCTGTCAGCGCTGAGGGTTTCACATGTGATAAATGCAGGGAGATAGAGAATCCTGTTGAAAGTGCCCTAGTTATTGGCATTTCTATTACACGGAACGTGAAGAGACACCAGCCCCCATAGTCATATGCACCTGACATCAAAGCAAATTTAAAGTGCTGGCTAATTGCTAATTTTAAATTCTCTAAGATTATTATTCACATCGGCACTAATGATGTCCGACTTAATTGGCCAGTGGGAGATCATCAAAATGAACATTAAAGAGGTGTGTGAACTTGCAAGTATGATGTCAGACACTATAATTTGCTCTGGACCCCTTCCTGTTCGCCGGAGTGATGAGATACTTGACTAGTCATCACACAATGGCTGGCTGTCTAAATGGTGTCCGCAGAATAATATAAGGTTCATAGACAATTGGACAATTGACCACGTGGGGTGGTGCCGCTCTTCTCTCTAGTAATATGTCATATAGTCTTAGAGTTGAACCTTGACTAACTGGGGCCCAGGTCAGGAAGCAGACAGACTGGCTAAACTGACCATCTGCTAGCTGTCACACATCACAGAAGTCAGATAAATCCCAACATATAGAGACTCTTTCACCTAGATATAATCATATAGAGACTGTTCCCTGAATTAGTAAATACATAAAACTCTCAAACCCATTTAAGGGTAAAAATGTAATTGATGTTCAACAAATAAAAAAAACAGGTATAATACAGATGAAGAGCACACTCAACCAAGAAAAAAATAATTAGATGCAAGATAAAATCAATGCTTTCCTGAAAGAAAAAAAAAAGGCAAACGTTTCGGTCACATGTGACCTTTTTTAATGCAAAGCATACAAAGCTTTTTGTCTACACACCTCATTTGGATTAATTTGAAGGCGCGGTGAGTTCCTGACTATTCCCTAGTATAATACTGATGAACAAATTATAAAACTTGGTTTGCTGAATATACGACCCCTTTCTTTAAAGCACTTATTGTAAATGACATGATTACAGATCATAACCTATATGTGCTGTGTTTGACAGAAACCTGGCTAAAACCTGACGATTACATTACTTTATGAGTCCACCTCCCAAGATTACTGGAGAACATGGAGAGTGAAGGTAATGCTTGAAGGTAATCGTTGGAGAACAGGACACAGGAGAAATCGCTGGAGAACAGGACACAGGAGAAATCGCTGAAGAACAGGACACAGGAGAAATCGCTGGAGAAACAGGTAGGTAGTCCGTGTTGCATGAATGAGACCACACAAAGAACTGAGGTGAGGTGTGTGCTTAAATAGGAGTGCTGATGAAGGTGCAGATGAGGTACAGGTGTGTGTGATAATGAAGTGCATGCAGGTGAAAGTCAAGGAGGATGCTGGGAAGTGAAGTGCAGAAGTGACAGGTGACCATGTGACTAACAATATAATTATAAACAATCATAACAATCATACCAATATAAACAATCAAATATAATTATTTTGAAGTTTTGGTGCTTAATGTAACACTATCTAGTGTAAATGATAAATCACGTTTGACCTTTTGTGCTGGCTACTGTGTACAGACCATACAGACTTTATCAAAGAATTTGCTGAGTTAGTACTGGCTGCAGATAAAGTCATCATGTTGCTGACCTGTTCCACAGAAGCACTGTCTATGATCAGCGGTGAGTGGTGGTGATTGCCAACCCTCCTAAAATCTATCACCTTCTCTTTTGTTTTGTCCATGTTGAGGGCGAGGTTGTGAAATCTACAACATGCTGTAAGAGGCTCCACCTCCGACCTGTTTGCGAAGATCCAGTTACAGGTGCCCATGTCCACCTCCATCAACCTCAGTTTTTCCACCAGCTGTTGTGGAATGATCGTATTAAAAGCCCAACTGAAGTCAATGAAGAGGATCCGGGTGTAAGTGTTCTTCCTCTCTAGGTGTGACGGCGTGAGGTGGAGTGTAGTGGAGATAGCATCCTCAGTGGATCGGATGGGTTGGGTTAGGCTGGGTTAGGCTTCTTCGGGACAGGAATGATGGTGGCACTTTTGAGGCAAGTAAGCACTACTGCCTGACTGAGCGAGATTTTAAAAATGTCTGCAAAAACATCCTTCAGTAGCACTGTAAAGTCCTTTAAAACATGTCCATGGATGCCGTCCGGCCTTACAGCTTTACGTGTGTTAACGCTGGCAAGGGTCTTTTTCACTTCAGTTGGAGTGTCTGATTTCTGGGTAGAGATGGTAGCATTTGTGCCTGAATGTTGTTGGCCTCAAAATGTGCGTAAAAGTTAGAGAGGTAGAGAGGCATCACTATGGCTGATAGTCTGAAATCCCTGCCACGACCAGCATGAGTTTCTGTCATTTTTGAAGTGGCTGTTTAGTTTTTGAGCATACAAGCCTCTTTGCCTTCCTTATCCTTTGGGACAGATTTTTCCTTGTTAGGCTGTATGATGCAGTATCCCCAGATTTAAGGGTGCTCTGATCAGGATTTTTGGGGCTGATTTACCAATTACCGTAAATAATAAGTCAACTATTCCTAACAACGTTTAATTAAGAAATGAGCAAGTATCATGAATTGATAACTCTTTATTTATTGGCAAGCAACATATTCCATTCCCTCTTCTAGAGATGATTAGGAACCATTTAGAGCTTAACAAATATAGCTTTCCTGTGAAAAAACAAAAACAGAACAGTCTTTATCAACAGAAAGCAATCAAATGTAAATGTCTTCACTGTATACATTAAATATATATTAATCCTACTAAATGTAGTTTTAATAGCTCTTTTTATTATTGAGCATGTCCTGCAGTTTAGCAACAGTAGACTGTATTTTACGACAATCACTGATCAAGCTGATGTGGATGCTAAGTTTGGGCTTTTAGAGAGGAACGTAAGTGCACCGCTGTGATGGAAAGAAATGCACTAAAATCTCTAAAAGCTCCACAAAGACATTGCAAATGTGTTGTCCATTTCAGACACCTGGTAGAACTGCCAGACCAGTGACTAATGAAGCAATTTTAGCTGTGCGTAGAAAAATTGTCTCGCGAGTTTTGCGTAATTTGATCCAATCCAAGAAGATACGCTGTCAACACAAAGATTAAAGCTAATCTGGAAAATTAGCTAGAGAAATATTTGCTTACTGGTGATGGTGGGTGCTGACAATATTCAGGGACTATACAAGAGAAATTTAGGAAATATTTTGTAGTGATACTTTTGTTTTTTAACACTTTAGACAGAATATAACAGCGTGTAACACCAACAATGTATTAGGATTTAAAATTGACAAATACACAGATACTCTTAGCAGTTTCTTTTGTTTACACTTTCATAAATTCAATAAGCTGTCTTCCCAGCGCATCAGTTTCACTAGGGATCATTAACTTGATTTTTATCATTAACTGTATTCCTTCATGTTTTCTAATTAGCTCAGATGTGGCCACAAATTAATTACCATCTCCTAGCCGCTGTGTAAATGCAGTCTGTTTATGTATTCCACCAATGTTTAGTATAACCACCAATTAACACCATTTAAAAACAATTAAGAAAACTATTAGTACTTAACCAGACGATAGTGCTACAAGTCAGTACCGGGGTTTCACTCATGACTTCACCTAATGATATATGCGAGATATGCTGATGATGGTTGATAACCACCAATGCCATAACCTTACAGTTTATTCAGCTTGGCTGGAAAGACATTAAAACACAGCTATTATATGGTTCAGGAAAAGAAGCAATTACAGTATTACAGAATCCATCGAGACTCTCCCCTGCATAAATAGCAGGCGCTCTTGAGTTGGACATAGTTGATATAATCCCTCATGCTGAGCCTGAGACATGTAGACCAAGGGTTCCCTTAAAGCCACATTTCATAGTCTGATCCACTTGTTCCTGTCCAGTTGCCTGTGTATACTGTCCAATGTATGTGTCTGTATCTCCAGTACAGCTCTCCAGCCAAGGATCTACAAAAGTCAGACCAGCCTAGTTCAGCTTCCATTTGGTCATCTCTCCAATCCGCAGACCCACCTGCTCTGGAACAACACCTTTCATTGCATCTGCTGTATGCAAAGTCCTGAGGCCACGCTAGAGATTTTCCTTTAGCCCGTCATCCCCATCATTCAATCTGTCACTCGCAGGTCCTCTTCCTTCCTCCTGCTTCATTGCCTTGATCTCACATGGTCTACTAGTAAATGTGCCTCTGACCAGTGAACAGTTTTACCTCTATCTGGGTTGTACATTTTGATCTATCTGCAGTTGTCTGCTCATTTGATGACCCACCAGTGACAGTAAGATGTTATATAATTTAGCATCCAAGACTTTGGGCCATGTGAATCTGTTTTTGGCTTGCTGCCATGTTAATTGTGCTGCCCTATCTCTGTGTATATGCCTAGAGTCTACTCTCGATCTTATAATGGATATTGCTGATGATAACTTTGGTTAACTTTGTATACCACATGGTTAGGTTATCTATAAGCTACAAAATTAACATTATAAAAAGGGCATTCCTTATGTGTTCTTGATGGCTCCCACCTCATTCTACAAAATAATACTTAGATTTCCATCCATCTCCTTCGCTGCGTAATACGTTTCGGTACATCTTGGTGTTGTACTTACATGAGCCACTGGAAGGGAATCTGCCTCATTAGAGCATTGATTCATTAATGCAGCGAACACAACCGTGACAAAACCAGGCAATAGTGATGATAAGTGCGGCGTGGCTCTGGTTCGTGTTAAAGTGCAGGGGGGCCTATCACCTCTGATGAAGAAACCCATTTATACACTGTCGCACACAAGAGGTCATCCCTCTCCGTATTCCTCTATTGACCCAGGTTGTTCGTTTATTATGGGCAGCTTTTTTATTGAAGGATGATTACCCTGAGTGATGTCAGGCTGGAGGAGAAAAGATCGACCCGAATAATGGCATTCCAGAGCGGGGGAGTCAATGCACGCTCTTTCCTTCTGTGCTGCTCACAAATTGAGTCACATCCTCCCCTCATCCATTATTTACAGCTGATCAGCCTTTCCTGGCATCTATGGATTTGATAATCATCCCCATGTCCATATTAAATATGTGACATAAATTTCACCACAGGGGCCTGTCAATAGAAGGCCACAGGAGAACAAAGGCCACAGGAGAAAGATTAAAGCAGAGAACACGTTTCATATGTATGGAAATGACAGTGTGATTTTGAGAGATAAATAAATACGGTTTAAGTGCAAAAAAGGTGCGGAGTGAGAAAAAAGAACAATTGCAGATATATAAGAATGAATGCAGGGTTGATTAGGTGCCATATCAATACTAGATCATGCAATTACAATGATACTGGATATGATAACTCAAATACCCATCATACCATACGGTTACTGGTGTTTGAGAGAGGGCTTAGACAAAACAAGTGATATAAGTATACATTATATATAGGTATATTATATTATATATTATATATAAGGTATATTGACATATTAAGGGTGGCTTGGGTGAATTGACCAAAGTTTATTTCATGATATGAGTCATTTTATTTCACAATAATGATATATATATATATGTCCATGTGACATCATTTTCCTCATCAGGAGGGTCTGCGGTACAACAGTGCATGTGCGAGTGACTTGATCGCTTTGAAAAAAAGTGCACTAGATAGTGCGCACGTGCCGCACTCACGGCCAAAGGAGTGTACTTTGAAAGGCTTGCGTGCTCAACTGTGCATGAGACGGACCTGAATGCCGAAATGAAGTATATCGGGCCTTTAATGTCATGGTGAGATGAACAGAAACTGGTCTTTGGCAATAATTGTCAAATCTTCTCTGGGAACGATTTGGATTCTACCATGTTGAAGGCCTGCACCCTAACGGAGTCGGAGCATCTTCAGGATGTTACGCACCATGTGACTTGAGTAAAATGTTAACACAGCTATGATAACCTTTGTTCTAACCACTTAAATTATACTACAAAGTCCATTCTTCGAGACTATGCCTTCTCCCCCAATAGTGAGAAAAATAATAAGCTTATTACAGGATCTTAAAAACAATCTCATTGCGATTAAAACAAATGACAAAATGAACAAAAATCTTTTTTAAAGCTTTTTTAAGTGCTATATATTACACTCTTGGATATAAGAATAAAAATCCCTGCTATCTCTTTCTGCTCTCGTGTATAGACCCCCAGGGCCGATTTTCTTTCAGACGTGGTTAATGTGAATAGAGCATTGATTGTCAGAGACTTTAACATTCACACAGATAATATAATTGATGCATTAGGACTTGCGTTTACTGACTTACTAAACTATTGAAGTCAAACAAAATGTCACCAAAGCCACTCATCGCTTTAACCCTACATTAGACCTTATTACATCACATGGAACTGATGTTGCTAATATGTTGAACTTCAAAGTGATGATATCATAGATCACTAACCCGTCTCATGCACACTGTGTGTAGCTAAGATTAGCCATATCACACATTGTCATCAACTAGGTAGAACTATTATTCCACTAAAAACGGATTCATTGTTTACACTGTGTACCTACAAATGCAAGTGAACTTGATACAGTGACTAGTACTTACAGTTCTCAAATATGGAGTGCCTCAAGGATCTGTATTAGGCCCTCTGCTGTTTTTATTGTGCATGCTGCACTTTGGAAATACAATTAGAAAACATGGGATTAGTCTCCACTGTTATGCGGATGATGCTCACCTATATATTTCTTCCAGACCAAATTAATACGACGCAAAGCACAACGCGAATGTGTGTTCTGCTAGTTTCAGCCGGACGCAGTTCTCATGTTCACATCCAGCTCCACGTGTTTAAATATCAAATGCATCTGTTCACCCATGGGCGTGTGGTCTGAACACCAGGAGTTCAGGAGCATTGTTGGAGCGTTGCTATTGTGAGGAACTGAAGACGACTGCGCCATTGACCAACACACACCTGCTCTAAAGTCAAGAGCGCAGTATTTATGTGTTATTTAAAGGGTGTGTTAGTAATATGAGCCTATAGATGGTGCACAATGCGCATACACTCTGATTATTACACACACAGGGACGCGCAGCAGCACACGCACACACACACGTTTAAATATTAAAATAAAAGGATTCCTCTCTGGAGAAGCGTTCAGTCTCTCCTCATGTTAATAGTGAATCCGCTCATGGCGATTTTTATGATAATATTGATATACACATAAAATATATTAGTATAATCCTTATTCTAAATATTTAGATTTTCAGAAAACAAATCAGCTTCTTTTTGACCCACTACATGCCGCTAAAATTATGGGACAATTTTCATATTGGTTTGAATAAAAATAGACAGGCTGAATGAAAATTTTGGAACAGCAGAAATATAGCAGTTACCATGGTAACCCCTGTGCACCATAACAAACACCATAAGTAAACATTATCATAGTTCATCAGCAGTAGATCATAAGCAATTGCTTGGCATAAATGTTGATATTGACTGCGGCCTGCTCTGAAACTCTGAGCCTGTAGAATGCGTAACAGTGCCATGTCATACATTTAATTAATCTTACCTTTTTTAAGTTTAATAATAAATTACATTAAGCCATTTTGCGATCCCTGTTTGTCTGTCCACAAATGTAAGATCTCTTGAAATGATAATTAAGACTTTTCTTAAACCATTTAAGAATTTTGATGGCTTTAAATTTTAGTACAAATAGTGTACAGTATAAAGCAAAAACACACTTCCTGGCAATATTCAAAAACTTAAAAAAAATTTTTTGAGAGTGCAACTTTAAACATCTCTGTGTCCGTACAACATTAAAACGTTTTTGTATTTCTATATGTGTAGTGAAGCTGTGGAACAGATTAAGTTCAGTGCTCTCATATGGGAGGAAGAAGGGCTGGGTGTTCTCACAGTTTACATTTATATTTATTTATATATTTATTTTTTAACTATTTATTCTTTATGGTGGATATAAACATAGGTTATATGTACGTTATTTTTGTACTTCTTGGTGTGTGGAGATAAAAAGAAGGGGGTAGGATTAAATAAGCTTATGCTTCTTCCTACTCCTTTCCGGACATGTATAAGTTAATATTGTTTTGCTTTCTGTTTTGTTGTGTATTTGTTTTTTTTTTGTTTTTTTGTCTATTAGCTTTTATTGTATTATTTTTACATAATAAAGCCATTCATTCATGCAGAGCTGAATTTAAGACTGTGATGTCCGAAGGCAATCAGGGTTTGTTTAGAGGTTTTACTGAAACATGGCACAGGAACAATATGAGCAAAATAAAGAGTTTTATTACCGAACTACTTTTACCTGAAAAACAATGATTGCATTAGCCTGCACGTTCCACAGACAGGACATTTCCATTTTGCAGCCAATCACAGGCTTTTCAACATTAACAACCGATTACAATTTACTGACAGCGAAAAAATTGGAAATCCACTAAAGTTAATATAGTATTTATGTAATCAAAACAGCAAAAACACTTTCTTGGTGAATAAACACCACAGCTCCTCCCCTGTAAATTTCAATCTCTTACACCCTCTAAGAGAGCATTTTCTTTACGTCACTACAATGTGAACAAAAAACGAACAAACAAAAAAACAGGGAGACTTACTGATAATGTGCATACATTTTGTTGTTGTTTACAGGTTGAAAGCACACATCTCTTTCTAACAGGATGACTTTTTATGGGAACACTTTCAGTTGTTGATGAAGTTGGCATTGCTTTAGTTTCCAACTTTGCCACTGATTCAGTCTCAGATCTGTATGTCATGTCAATGTCATACTCAACATCTGATTCACGTCTCTTTACACAGTTCCCATTCACATCAACCAGATATGTTACTGAACCCAACACTTTTGAAATGGACCCACTCAACCCAGCCAATCCATTTGATGCAGGATGATATGCTGGCGATTTAGTGTGCTTCACCCCATTTAGCTGTAAGAATTGTCCAATTTCTCTGGTGTAAAATGTGGTCTATTATCCATTACCACCTCCTGTGGAAGACCATAGGACACAAACAAATTTCTCAGCATTTCTATGGTTTTTGCTGCCGTGGTTGTTTTCATAGGAATAATCTTAGGCCATCTAGCATATGCATCTATAACCACCAGAAACATATGCTGATGATCCTCTGCAAAATCTAAGTGAATTCTCTCCCAAGGGCCTAATGTACATTTCCAGGTATGCAGGGCATGCTACACTGCTGTTGACACACATGACTAACTACATTCTCAATATTTCATATTCTCAATATTTTTTGTAATATTTACAATACCAAGGGCCGGCCACCAAAAAACAAAAACAAAAACTTCTGGCCAAGGCTTTCATTTTGACCATCCCCCAGTGACTGTCATGAAGCTCTGCCAATAGTCTTTCCTGTAATTTTTTAGGGTTTACGACCCTGTACCCCAAAAGAAGGTAACCATCTTCAACAGACAATTATGTGTTTTAGCCAGCCACTATCAGAGTTTTCGATTTTTTGTAATGTTTTATTCTGGCCACTAGAGGTCCCCATAGGACTCTCATGTCTAAATATGTGCCTTTATTAATCGTTTTCACCTGTGTCTCGTTCTGTGCTGTGTATTTAAGCTGGTCTTTTTCTCTGTATCTTCGCTTGGTTATTGTTGTTTCTAAGACTGTGACTGCTGTAAGTCTGCACTTGTTCCAAGAAGTTTTCTTTTGTGCCTTTTGGATTGTTTCCCTGCGTTTATTTTTGCTGTTATAGGAACCTTTTTCCTGAGTTTCTGTTTTTGAGATAGTTTTGGATTTTTGTATCCTTTTTGGTCTGGATATTCTTCTGTTTTTGTGATTGCCTTAAAGAAAAGGGATGTTTTGTTTCCTTTTCCTTTTTCCTTTTTTGTTTAATAAACTTTTGATTCAATCTAAGAGAGCATCTGACTATTGGTTTCAACCCCTTCCTATGGTGGAATCTAAGACTTTGAATTCCAGGTCTGACAGAATAACCAAGCCACATAATGAACCCAGAGACGCCTAATTCTCAAGAACTCTTTGCCACAGTTGCTCAGCATGAATCCACAGTCCAGCGCCACAAGACAGCTCTAGACTTTGATGGCTAAACACTCACAGGTGCTGACCGATCTCACGACTTCTATCCGTCAGATCTTTGACCGGCTGCCAGCCACTCCAGCTGCTGCTTCTGCTGCTGCCTCTGTACCCCTTCCGGATTGTCAAATAATCTCTTTGGTGGAGAACATCACCTACCTCCACTGCAACATTTCTCAGGTGATCCCAGTGCATGTGATAGGTTTCTGACTCAATGCTTAGATCAGCCCAAGATCGCGTATGTTATCACCCTCCTTTCCGGTAAGGCTCTCTCCTGGGCAACAGCGGTTTGGAAGGCACAGGCGCCCTGCTGTTCAAGTTATTCTACGTTCGAAGAGGAGTTCAAAAGAGTCTTTTACCACCCCCTCAGCGGCCGGCAAGCCTCTAAGAGATAATAATGGCAGTGCTGCTGTCTGAAACTGCTGCCATACAGTTTCAGACAGTTGCAGCAGGGAGTGGCTGGAACAATGAGGCCCTCATGGTGATTTCCTAAATGGTCTATCTGAGGCGAGCAAGGATGATCTGACTACCAGAGAATCTGCCTGTGATCTCGAGACTCTTATCAATCAAGCAATCCAGCTGGATAATTGCCTGAGGGAGAGAAACCTGCGCCGCCAGTCTTTATTCCGAACTCATTGCAAGATTCTTCCAAACCCATGCATTTGGGTAAGACTCTCTCTCTCCTTCAGAACGAGACCGACGTATGAGAGAGCGCTGTTGTCTATATTGTGGATTGCATGGTTATTTTCGCTCCACCTGTCCCAAGCTCTCAGGAAACACCCAGTCCCGCACAGGCAAGGAAAGACTGTAACCAGGCTGTAACGGGAGTGTAAGACTGTAACTGCTTTACCTTCCAACTCTGGGTTGTCCCTTCCCATCACACTCACTTGGGGAGACCAAAAACACCAACTCCAGGCCTTGATTGATTCCGGCATGGCCGGGAACTTCATAGATCTGTCTCAAGTGCCTACTCCGTACTACCACCTCAAGGCAGTGTTCAGCAAGAGGAAGGCCACTTCCTTACCTCACGGCCCCTATGACTGTGCCATTGAGCTACTTCCTGGAACCTGTCCCCCCAGAGGTTGTATATTACCTTTGTCTTCCCCCGAATGAGAGATCATTTGCCCATCCACTTCCCCTGCTGGAACTGGATTCTTCTTTGTTGGGAAAAAGAATGGCAGACTTCAGCCAGACTTCGGCCATGTATTGATAACAGGGGCCTGAATAAGATCATTGTTCTAAACCGCTATCCCTTGCTGCTAATGGCCTCTGTCTTCGAAATTCTGCAAGAAGCCTCCATCTTCACTAAGCTCGATTTGCGCAATGCCTACCATCTTGTGCTCATAAGACAAGGAGATGAATGGAAGACCGCCTTTAACACGCCCACTGGACACTATGAATACTTAGTTATGCCTTTCAGTCTCACTAATGCTCCTGCAGTCTTTCAGGCTCTCATTAACGATGTTCTCAGAGACATGCTCAACCAATTTGTGTTCATCTACTTGGGTGATATCCTCATCTTCCCGAGTTCCATCCAAGAGCATGTGAAACATGTCAGTAAGGTTCTCAGACGCCTTCTTGACAACCATCTTTATGTCAAACCCGAAAAATGTGAGTTTCATGTGACCCAGGTCCAGTTCCTGGGGTTCATCATCAAGCTTGGCCAGATACAAATTGACCCCCAAAAGGTTCAAGCAGTTGTGGATTAGCCCACCCCCCATCGGTTAAAGTACGTTTTCTTGGCTTTGCCAATTTTTATCGCAAGTTCATCCTGAACTTCAGTACTGTAGTGGCTACTTTATCTGCCCTCACCAAGGGGAACACAGCCGGCTTTTGTTCGGGACCTGAAGCAGAGTTGGCCCTCAAAAAACTCAAACGCTATTTTACCTCTGAACCTGTTCTTATTCTCCCAAACCCAGATATTCCCTTAATCATGAAGGTTGATGCCTCAGACGTATGGGTTGGAGCTTTGCTGTCCCAAAGGGGGAAGGAGAACAAGATGCACCCTTGTGCATTCCTTTCCCACCGCCTTACACCAACGGAGAGGAACTATCATGTGGGGGATTGAGAGTTACTGGCAGTTAAGCTAGCACTTGAAGAGTGGAGGCATTGGCTTGAGGGGGCCAAACACCCATTCCAAGTGCTTACGGACCCCAAAAACCTGGAATACATTCAGCAAGCTAAGCGACTCAACTCCCGCCAGGCACGTTGGTCCTTATTCTTCAACCAATTCCAGTTCATCTTATCCTACCGCCCCAGCTCCTAGAAGCTTAAACCTGATGCATTGTCCCGAGTATATGTAAACACTCCTCGAGAAGATTCTATTACTCCAATTATCCCCAGTTCCAAGATAATAGCTCCTATCAGGTGGGAGCTGGAAAGTAAAACAAGTCCAAGCCCGAGAACCTGACCCAGGACGAGGGCCTGTTTGTCCTGAAAGCTGTCCACTCCCAGATCCTCCAGTGGGGGCACACCTTGCACCTCACTTGTCATCCTGGCACTTCTCGCACTCTTGAGTTCCTCCAGAGACCGTTTTGGTGGCCAACTATCAAGGAGGATGTCACAACATTTGTAAATGCCTGTCCCATGTGCAACCAAGGTAAAGTCTCTCACCGAGACCTTGGTCTCATCTTTCCATGGATTTTATCACTGGACTTCCGCTACATGGTTGTAGTTGATAGCTTCACCAAAGCCGCCTGATTTTTTTCCCTTACCAAAACTACTCACCACAAAGGAGACTGCTAAATTGGTTATAAACCATGTCTTTCGAGTCTTCGGCATACCACAAGACATTGTCTCTGATCAAGGACCCCAATTTTCCTCCTGATTCTGGCAGGCATTTTGTCAATCTCTGGGGTTACAGTAAGTATATCTTCTGAGTTCCACCCAGAGTCCAATGGGCAAATGGAGAGGCTTAACCAAGATCTTGAGACTACCCTGAGGTGTATGGCAGCTAACAACCCATCCCTCTGTCAGCATCATGCCTCCTCTTGTTTGTTTCCAGACCTCTAGAGGTCCCTGTGTTCCCCTTTGCCTTAGTTCTTCCTCGTGTACCCTTGTTAGTGTTATCCAGGTCACCTGTGCCTTGTTTCCCCTAGAGTATTTATCCTTGGCTATGCGTATCCTGCTTTGTCCCACAGAGCCCTTCCAAGCTATCCCAAGTAAGGTGTTCTTAGTTATTTAATTTAGTTTTTCTCCCTTTGTGGATTTCTCTCCTGTGATTCTTTGCAGTATCACTACTGTTAGTAATTTTTCTTTCTGACAAGAACTTTTGTTGAATTTTTTTAAATAAATCTACTTTGCCTGGAGTATTGCCTTGAGTGTTTCGTTTGGGTCTAACATTACATCTGTGGTTAAGTGGTAGATCTCTCAACTCACCACACCAGAGACCAAAGTTCGAGCCCAGCTTGTGACAGAAAAACAGAGTCCGTCATGAACCCAGAGACACTCGGTTCCTGTTGGTGTTGATCGCTCAACATGAGGCATCTTTCCAGCGCCATGATGCCGTTCTCAGCCAGAAGAGCTGATGGCCAATCATTCACAACTCCTGGCTAATATGATGAGTTCCATCCGCTAGCTCTCTGAATGCCTCCCCGGTCCTTCACTTTTCTCGGTATTACCCTCAAGTAGCAACAGGCCTTCTCCTGACTACCACCTGCCAAGCCCTTCGCTGGAGATCCAAGCGGATGGAATGATGAAGAGCTGAGGGTCTGTTTTCAGTGAGGGTTGTCTGAGCCCCTTCAAGATGAGTTAGCCACCCGTGAACCAGCTGAGGATCTCAAGGCCCTCATAGAAATGGCCATTCGCCTGGACAGTTGTCTGAGTAAGCGGAGAATGGCTCGCCGCCAGGTGTCTCAGTCCCAAGTTCCTCTGAGCAGGTCTGTTTCTCCTGTTTGTGTTCCTTCATCCAGAGCATCCCCGGCTCCTAAACAGCTCCAGGACTTCAGTGACCAGAAGTTCCTCTACATATAACATTATATACACTGGACTGGACTTGATAGAGTCATCTTCTTTTACAGGCAACCTTGAAAAGGCATCAGCATTTCCATGCTGTTCTAACCTTTTGTACTGGATCTCATCCTGGTTACAGCAAGAGTCAGCATGCCCGTTTTAGGACCTAGAATTTTCAGCAAAGGCTCATGGTCTGTTACTAAAATGAATTGTCTCCCAAACAAGTAATCATGAAATTTCATCACTCCGAACACTAGTCCTAAATCATCTTTTTCAATTTGAGAATAGTTTACAACGCTTGTAATCAGTTAATTTTTATATGTACTTATACCTTTTGTTTTTATTATTGGTATTATATGAAGTAATTAACTTGTAATAAATAAACTTAAAGCTATATATAACCACGCCTGCCAAAAGCCTCTGATTTCTTGTCTTGAGCTGCTTAAACCATGGAAGGAGTCTTCTGGGGCCTACAGTGTATGATAATTTGAATGCTTACGAGTTAGGGCAGATTTGACTTGCTTTACCTTATCTGAGAATAATCAAAATAAGGTAGAAGGTGTTAGAGTTCGCACCATAAAACAATTTTTAACAAAGCCAAGAAACACCTGAGTTTGGTTATGTTTGTAGGCACGAGGGGCTTTTCAATTGCTTCAGTCTTTTCCTTCCTGAAGTGAATACCCTCTGCATCAATTACATGACCCAAGTAAGAGACACTAATCTGAAAAAAAGAACATTTATCTTTCTGACTCTGAGATAGAACTCCTTCTAAAGCTTCCATATGTTTTTTTGTGTCACTTCCTGTGATCAAGATATCATCAAGGTAATCATCATCCATGCCTTGAAGTACCTGATCCATGATTTTCAGAAAAATCACGGATGCGCTAGCCACCCACCCCATACGGTAGTCTTTTATAGGTATATAACCCTTTTTGTGTATTTATGGTCATGTATCGTTTGGAGATTTCCTTGTTACTTGTTGGTACACTTGTTGGATAAATCCAGTTTAGTAAATCTCTGACCCCCTGACAATTTGGCAAACAAATCCTGAGTTCTAAGTAAAGGGTACTGTGCTACTTCCAACCAGGGGTTAATAGTAACCTTGTAGTCTCCACAGATCCGTACACTATTGTATACAATACACACAATAGGAGCTGCCCAATCACTATAACTGACAGAGGAGATCACACTTTCACCTTCTAGCTTAGATAACTCTATATCGACAATCTCCAGTCTCTTCCCATTAGAGAAGGCCCATTTCCTTTAACAACCATCAAGTCTAGTATGTGTTTTGTCATTAATCTTCTCTTTTACTGTAATTTTCCCCTTAAGAGACTCTTTGCTGTATGTTTTCAAAACACAGCTAGCGAGAGATAACTTAACCTTGTGAAAACGGCGGCGGTACAATCTTTCTGAAATCACGGAAACAGCCGCTCCCGTATCTACTTCCATTTTCACTTGCAGACCTTTTACCCTGACATACACATAATAGGGTTTGTCTACCTTGTCTACATTTGAGTCAACAGCAAAAAGTTCTGTCCCTTTTTTGGCACTCTCACTGCAAAACAAGCTGACTGGACGCTCCGTTGTTGTATCAGGATCTTTCTGTAGCGTATCTCCTCCACGTCAGTGCTTGTGTGCACAGCTAAGAATGCAGAATGCATGAATACAGAATGAATGTTTTGAAAGTATTTTGTGAACTTTTGCGAGCTCTTTACAGTCACTTCATATGCCAGACCCTTCTCTATTAAGTCTGTTAAGTCTTTAGAATGTGCAGCAGTTAACAGCCAATCTCTCAACTCTGTACTTTTACTCTACACACGAATCTGTCACTGAAAGCTCGTCTAAGAACAGGCCGAACTTGCAAGTGGCTGACAATTTTCTCAAATTAGCAACATACTCACTTACAGATTTGCCTTCCAGTTGGTTCCTTGAATGGAACTTGAATCTCTCTCCAATGAATTTCTTCCGGAGCACATAGTGCTTTTTTTAACAGCTCATTTAGCTCTTTAAAAGTCTTTTGCGATAGTTTTTCAGGTGTGCACAAATCCATTAGCAAACTATGAGTCCTTTTTCCAACAATCGTTAGAAATTCCGCTTTTGTTTTCTCATCGGTGTCCTTTAAGCCATTTGCTTCAAAATACTGTTTGAGCCTTTCCAAACAGGCATCGAATTGTTCCTCACTTTCATCAAAGTGGAAATCCTTGGGAAAAGCCGCTCCAACCAGCTCTTTTCGCCGCTACCCTCTTTAATGCGCTCTGGTACTCGGTGGTCCTGGCCCTCCTTTTGTCCCCCTGGGGTCTACCCTCACCTCCTCTCACCAGGGCCAGCTGTATATAGACATTCGTTCTAGTATTCTTTAGTCAGTTCTTGTTTTACTATGTCTTAGATTTGATGATTTAATTGTGCCACAGCAGTGTTTTGGTTTGCTTTAATAAAAAAACAGCCTGCGATTAGATCCACATCTCCAGTTCTCTCTTTCCACTCCACTGCAAACATGATATACAGTATGTGGCAAGAATAAGTTTGTGAACCATTTGAAAATATGCATTGATTACTGCTTTGATTACTCATAATATGTGGTCTGGCCTTCATCCAAGTCACAATTATAGATAAACATAGTTTAAGAGATTGCAATCGGAAGTGTGGATCTTGCCTTGATCCCAGAAGATTGCACAAAGCTGGAAAAGTCTACAAAAGCTTTGCTAAAGACCTGTTGTTCAGAAATCCATAGTAAGATACCCTGTCTATAAATATAAAAAATACTTTCTTTTTTTTCATGTCAGACAAACACTGAACACAAGACGACATCCAGGAAACCTATCCATCCATTTTTCAAAACACTTTTCCTATGTGTTTTTTCTCCCGCCTCACTGCCATTTAGAAATGATCAAATTGCCATGCTCTTGTGCCCTTCATGTCCTCCTGTCTCGCTCTCCATTCACAGAAGCACTTGAACACACCCCTCCTCCACACAGACCAACACCAAACCTCCGTCCAGCTGTGAAGTGTGGAGGAAAGAGCAGCAGGGTTTGTTGCCTCAGGGTCTAGACACTTTGCAATCATTGAAGAAACAATTCATTCAAAAGTTTATGAAGACATTTTATAGGAGAATGTCAGGCCAGCGGTTCACGAGTTCAAGCTTTAGAGCGGAGGGATGACGCAACAAGACAATGACCCAAAGTACACAAGTACATCAGCTAAAGAATGGCTGAAAAAAAATGAAAATGTGTTTTTCCTGAGTCTGGACCGTAAGCCAATTCAGATGCTGTGGCATAACCTAAAGAAGCATATGCTATCAAAACAACCCAGAAATATTGATAATCTGAAACTTATTTGTGGGGAGGCATGGTCCAAACTTGATTAAAATCAGGAAAAAATCAACGGTTTACGTAATTTCTCCACTCTGAACGATTGCTCAATGTTTTTAATAAAAATGCACTAAAAAAATATATATTTTTGTGCATAGTTGTTAGGATGTTAGTAAAACAGATTGTGTTATTTTAAAAGTGATTTTCAAAGTGTTCGCAAACATATTCTTGCCACTGTGTGTGTTTGTGTGTGTGTGTGTGTGTGTGTTCTTGGTAAACTGTACATTGTGGGGATACTAAACATTTGTTTTTGATCCCCTTGAGGAAAACAGCTTATGTGTGTGTGTGTGTGTGTGCACTCAGTATTTTGTTTTCCAGTAACATTTTGTATTAATGTTTATGTTTCAATTTAATTGGCATAAACATAAAGTACACACATAACATAATGAACATTGGAAAATGAAAGTGGCACATAAATGTAATAGAAATCAGAGGCACTAGCACAATACTCAAAATACTCTCAATGAAGAAAATCGATCTAACTTGTTTAACTCGCTACACATACTTCTACACAAATAAAGTCTATTCTTTTCGTCTACTAGATCTCTAAAAACCTTTGGCTGTAAGCATTTGTGCATGTAATTGTGTGTCTTACATATAATGAAAAATAAAAACACTGAATCATACTGTAGTACAAAGAATCTTCCAGTTTCACAACACTAACATATCTGGCCGTCGCAAAGGATTGTGTGTTTGTGTGTTTTGGAGCTTTCTCTGTGAATCAGGGCGTCTGGGCCTGGACCTGCTATGGCTGTCAGACGGTTGTAAAGTAATATCAGGCCTTCCTTAGAGTACCTTCTGCGCTGGCAGAACCAATCAGACTCAGCCGGCCAGGCTGATTGGACTGACATACTCTATCAAAGACAGAGCTGAGCGATTTTCACATGGCCTGCAATGTCCCAAATGTCTCCCGCACTCACGGGACTGCAGCGCTCAAACAGCCAAATCTGCTCTTCCATTTCCTGTTTAAGTTTCTTTAGTGGAAGCAGCAATGCATTTTGGAACAAATGTGTACATTTAAGAAGTTTTTTTTTTTCACTGCTTGGGTTGTACGTTGTATTAATTCTGATTTCCAACACATATGCAAGCATCTGCCAATAGCCTATGGTTGATAGCGATGGAGGCATTGCATTGATGCATGATGGTATAACACTCTTTTTGAGTATATTCACTCTCTCTCACACACACACACACACACACAATGATAAAACATATATATGCAGTTGTTTGAACACACCAGTTCACTCTGCTTTTATTGCATCCCTTGTGCAACATTAGCTGAAATGAGCACTGAAACAAATCAACCCAAGGCCCAAGGATGGTTTCTCTGCAGCATATGGCTCTCTACAGGTTCTGTATGGATTGCATATGTGATTGGAGGTATACAAGCATAAACTGGATAATTTTATTTATTACAGAGCAGAAAAGTACAAATTAGTACAGAGCCATAAAGAGCAGAATAATTTCATTTAAGCACCATCTGTTTACTGCTGTTGAGCGAACAGTAATATTTGTGCTTTTTGTCGTTTTCCACTGCCAAACATGGACGTGTTCATCTGTCACTCATTGTTGTCGTATGCTTACATGTCTGTATATCTGAACATATTAACACTGACACACAATCACAAGGATGTTGCGAGTGCTTTTAAAATGGCGAGTAAGGAGCATAATTAAATCTATGCATTCTCTCGAGGGTCTCATCTCCTCCTCTTCCTCCAGCTTCATGCTGCACAAGCTAATCTTTTCAGTCGCCATATGGGAATTTGAGCTCAGTCCTTTATGGGCACTTCCCCACTTATTGTCACTGCTATGCTCTTTTTTTTTCTTCAATGAAGAATAATCAAATGTTGATAGCACAGTTCAAATGGACCATTAAATATTGAAAAGTGTTGTGTTGGGAAAGTTTTCCATGATGTGTCTGCGTCGAGGAGCCCGGCAGTCTGCCGCAAACAGCCCAGCCATGTGCTGAAGCTAATTTGATTATAATATAGTCATCTAAGCTATTCAATTAAATATTCTAATTAACCTGAAGTATTCAGCAAATGATGCTAATTACAAATATTCTCTAGAGAGCCTGTGTGATGAAAGCCAGAGCCTGAGAGTGATTCTTCAACTCAGTGTTTCGTATCATGATGTCCTATATCATAGGTTCAGCTAATATCAGATTGCCACCTAATTTGCCTAAACCTCATTTGTTTAATTCCATTAGCATTTTGTTTGAAATCATAATAAACACACATCTTGCTCTTTAGTGCACACTTGGGGTGGTTTAGTGCTTCTGTTTACTGAGGTAACACCAGAAAACAATCAGCTCTCTTTATTTGCTTATCTCTCTTTCTCATTCTATTACCATAGATTGTGTTTACTTATAATAAAAAAAATATTGTACATATTCCATGACTGTTTTATTATATCTGGGGTTTTTTTCAAGAGCGATAACAAAATAAATAAGATTGCATTTAGATTTTTTTCAAACAAACTCTTGAAATGATCATAACTTGTTAAAATGGGTGTAAAGCATGAGAGACAGTACCTATGAGGAACACAAATCTTGTAGTTGCCCAGAACGATTGCTTTATATTCATAGTTGGCCTGTCCTGAAGACGTCATGTGTGTAAAGTCAGTGTGTTTCCCAGGTAATTTTCTCTCTGCCTGGAAGCATCAGTGGAACGTCATTCAGAACACAGCCAGGCTACGACACTGTCTAAAGCATGCATTCACAGAACATATCTATATTGCATTAAAGAATGCATCACAGTTGTTCTCATAAGTCCCTAAGCTTTGCTTTCATTAAACAATGGGCCTAAAATCCCACTAAAAATAATGATAATGTTATAAATAATAATATTGTTAATAATATTATTACAGGGCCAAGTACACTAATGGCAGTAATACAGTATTCTGGTGAAGAATTTTAGTATAAATATGTGACCCTGGAGCACAAACCCAGTCCTGATCTCACGGGTGTGTCTGTGGCGATAGCTAACAATGCATTCTATGGGTCAAAATTATCCATTTTTCCAGGATAATAAGATCATGCTCCATGAAGATATTTAGTAAATTTCCTGCCGTAAATATATAAAAAATGTATTATTAGTAGTAATATGCATTGCTAAGGACTTCATTTGGACAACTGTAAAGGAGATTTTCTCAATATTTAGATTTTCAAATAGTTGTATATTGTCCTAACAAACCTTATGACTGGTTTTGTGCTCCAGGGTCACACATAGTGTTCCAGCAGTGAAGCAGAATTACTTGCGTTGTAAAATGGCACCGTCATCAAATTCATATGGTTTTAATATCAAGGAATGGCCACAATGAAATTAATAAGGTTTCATGTCAATGTAGCATTCAAGAGATCTCAGATTGTTTTCGTTAAAATTGAATCTCCTGTGTGTATATATATATATATATATACAGTACCGGTCAAAAGTTTGGAAGCATTAAATAACAAGAAAATAGGGTTTTAAAAAAAAGCAACACTAAAGTATAATCAGGCCAACTCTTCTATGTTCTCTGGATTTCTATTATGTCAAAATAAGTGAATGGTGTTCGTGCACACCAGACTCTCTCCTGTATATGGGTGGCTGTCTATTAGCGTATGTTCTGATAATACTCGAGTACACAAACACTTGAACACTTGGGCTCATGAATAATCACGTCCAAACAGATTTCCCCAAATCAAAAGTGTGAGTCCCTGTCGCAGAGGGATTTTCATCATCTGAAGCATGTTCTGATTTCGTTCAAATCTTCCGTCATCGGTGCATGTAAACATACCTAGTGTTTCTATTTTAGCGTTTGAGATATCAAGCCTGGTATCACATACTGTATCCCTTTAAAAGTAGATGGTCATACAGTATATGTCTGCGTACGCTGCAAACAACTGCTTTACTTACTTAGTATTTTTGTCTTGTTTCCAGTCTAAATAAAGTCTAATCTAAGATTCTTTTTCTGACCCCCTTGGCAAATAATTTAGCTTGTTTTAAGCAAAAACTCTTATGTCATTTTACTTATCTAGTAAATGCATCTTGATGTAAGAATTTTTAGATATTTAGAAACAAGACAAAAATACATGTATGGCCTTCCACTACTGAGTGTGATTGAACTCTAGCTTTAGATGTACAGAATACTGCAATTATGACGTTATTCTGCTCAAAACAGGAGTAAACAAAGCCCCAGTTTTAGTCACATTATACGGGCATGTATACAGTATAATCGCATGTCTCCCACGCTGAGCGAGCGCACAGATGACAGCTTACGGAGACAAATGAGTTCACACAACTCAATGGATGTGCCATTCTGAACTTCTCCCTACACTTAGAATCGCTGAATTATTTCTAGAATCGTGACCCAATTTCAGACATGCAACTCAATCATATTAGCATCGCTGAGGACAAGCGTTACACCCCTAACTGTCATCCATCAGCTCCTTATATTACACAAACTCAACTATTGAAGTGAGGAAGCAGAGAGTGTGAAGAGTTAAAAGTCTTCAAGGAACCGAACCAAGTTCAATTGCTTATTTTTTTTAAATGGCATATACTGAAACATTAAAGGAAGCAAGAATTTCAAGCATGCTTCCAAATGAAAATACATTGAAAAAAATCACAACAGAATTCAAAAACTCAAACAGGGTCAATAGCTCAGGCCTTAAATTGTATAATCGCCCCAGTGTGGAGGTAATTGGCACTCTCCAACACTACCAGACTCATTCATATTCCCTGTCTTTCTTTCTCCCTTTTTCCCTTTCTTCTCTTGCCAAGCCATCTGCTGCAAATGTCCTCTGAAATGTTAAAAATTTAATTTGTCGACATGTCTACATCATATCCTCAATCACTGTCCATTCAATAACGCAGGCCAGGGCTCTGGGGACAGGAGTCAGGCCTGGCCGGCTCGCACATTCAGATGGGAAACAGAGCTCTGATTAGGCCCTCACACTGACTGGAATGATCTCAGACAGCTTAGAAATCAGATTATTAACTCTGATACCAGACACCACCACTCCTCTTCATGATTAGCATGAAAATTTTGATATGGATCAATAAGCAATCTTTCCCCCTCCTGTCAGATACAGACGTCCTCCATTAATCTATTGGTTATGTTTATGTCAGGGAATTAAGACACTGTTTTCCTTTTGAGAAGCCAGAATTTCACACATACAGCCTTTGTTTTCTGGGTAAACCACCGTTTAGAGATCACATGTGAACAGGACCTTTAGAGTGCAAAAAGAGAGATTGGTTGGTTATCTGGATCTATGTGTTATATTGCACGATATAGTATGTTCTGAAATTTTAGCACATTTATTTTGCCTTCACATGCTGTCGGAAATGTCCTACTTCCCACTTCTGAGCTTGTCGTACTCAAGTGCTTTGTTGTCGGAAGGAACAGGAATCATGGAGGACACCAGGTTTATTCTTGCCTATTTATTGGGAAAATCTTATTAAACCCAAAATGATATGTAGCGTCCTATTCATTGACAACCATATAAACATTCATCACACTAGCTCTAGATAGTCAGCTTGCTGGCGATTGTGGGATTTCGGTGCGATTTGAGAGGACATTCATGTCCAATTTTTCGCTAGGAAACTCCGACAGCATTCATTTCCTTGCAATATCCCAACAAACACTCACCACTACATTTCTTAAATAAAATGTATACTTTTACTCCGATACATTTCCCCAAAGCATTTCGTTACTAAGTCGGAAGAACACAGACTGAGCGCAAGCGTGTGCAAACACAACTGCAGTTGATTTAGTTTTCTGAAGCGGCTGAGAAGGGTTTCATTAAACAGCTCGAGAGCGGCCTCTAGAGGCCAAATCAATGCCTCGTGGAGTTTGTTTTGACACGTGACGCGAGGCTGCACAGAGGGACACTTCAAAAACGATTCAAAACATAGACAACTAAATTACAGTACATGTTTTCATATCACTAAAACAATGCAACAAAACCATAGATAGATGTAAAACAAAACACGCAAATCTGACCCAACTGTTTAATTTTGTGATTGTTTCCATGTATTTGCATGAGTTTTTATCCATTTGTTTGCTGTTATGCATTCGTTATCCAGTGAAAGTGCACATTTAGACTGTATCCTGATCCTGCAGCCGACAGAAACATAACCTCAGAAATACATTCGATTTCAGTGTTTTTATCGGCACTGTAACATATTTTGATTAAATAATTATCAAGTGTTCTAAAATAGAAGCAAATAACATGTGAAAGTATACGTATAATATAGCCGACATATGTGTGTAATTTCACTGCTGTGCTTCAATGAATTGGTAACACTTTACAAGTCCATTTGTAACATTAAATAAGGTTAATAACATTTTACTAATACATTTTAACATTTTAAAGTTCTCTTATATTAGTTACTCTACAATGAGTTAACATGAATGATCAAGGTACAATTAATATATTAGTATTTTTTATATTTAAATCTTACAATAAACATTTTGCCATTTTTTTAATTCAAAGAAATCAAAATGGAAGGAAGAGCTCAAACTGTGTTCAGAACCATTTTTTATATTTATTTTGATCCTTTTGCATTTTGCATTTACTTGTACTATTACTTTCAATACTAAAGTAAGTTTAATATATAAAAAAATACTTTTCATACTTAAGTACATTAAATATCACATACTTTAAAACTCTTACTCAGGTAATGTTCTAAACCGTGACTTTAACTTCTACCAAAGTCATTTTCTGGTAAGATATCTCTAGTTTTACTCAAGTATGGCTTTATCCACCACCCCTGACCTCTGACTGGCCACCCCAAAATTCAGATCGCTATTTCCATTCCACCTCCTCAGGCGCCGCACATTGTTCATGTAATAGCGAGTATCATAGTAAACACAGTCGAAAGTTGACAAATGAAACCGGATGCGTGTCTGTATATTAGATTCAATATTGTGCATTTGGTGTTAAAGTGACCGAAGCCTAGCCTACCTTCTTCTGTCTGTCATTAAAGTTAAAGAACAAACCCCACTGCTCTTGCCTGAATAACTTCTGTAGCTAGTTTTAACATTCATTAATCTGTATTTCATGTATACAGTGACGATCATGCAATGTTATTACGTTTGATTATTCAGTTTCTGTACCTGAAGTACTGTTAGACCCGAAACTTCATTCTTAGCACTTTATTGCTGACTGTTTGCTTGTATTCAAAAATGTTTACATTTATATTATTAGTTGGAATTGAGATTTGTGAAATTTCCCTGGTATCTACAATTGTGGTAGCTTATTTATTAGAATGAGTTTAAATCGGTCAAAACGATGAACAAATAAGTATTGCACATGATATTCTTTCACGACCTGTGGTCCCCTAACGTATCAAAGTCTAGTTCCGCCACTGAATATCAGACGGATCACTTCTGCTGATTAATCTGTTATTCTGCTGTAACGAACACTTCTCCACTGCTTCTGTTCCATGTCATTTTGTTTTATGGGATGTTTGATTCAGCGCAGGTTCCCTCATACGTCATACTCCGGAGTTATATATAGACTAAAATGTATATATATTTAAATAGAGTGAAAGGTATAGACTGTACTGAATGCTCGTTTGCTCATTGTGCCCAAGAGCTCGATCTATTTAATGTCATTTTAACTGGAAACTTCTATCCGCAGGCCGAGAGCTGCGCTCCAGCCACGCAAGTTTGCGAACGTTCATCGGAAAACACCAAATCGGTGAACCGTGTTGGTAACGACAGAACTTTTTTGTTCACACCCCTAATTGTTGTAACTATCTGATTTAGAAATAATTATGTTCAGTCCAATCAGTACAGAGAGTATAGCATCATAGCTAAAAGAAAATGAATAGAAAAAGCATTTGCTGTCACTGTTAATCTTAAACCTCTTAAAGGACAGGATTCAGATAAAGAGGTCATACAAATATATGAAGAAGCTTATAACATCTTTTGAACAATGTAGGGCAGTATTATATCAGATTATCATATAATCTGTGTTATAGATTTCACTTAAAATAAGGTATTAAAGTTACATTACATGCTGGGTGCACATTAATATTTCATTAGTCTGGGATCAGACCAGACCGGAAAAACTAAACTACTACTTTGTCTCGTTTCCAGAAAGGGGTGAAAATAAAGAAGTTAATACGCGCCTGAATGCACCACGATGGCATATATGTACATTGATTTATGAGCTGAGAACCAGATCATGGTGAGTGCATGGATAATTATGACTTGTTCAAGTATAATTAATCTAGCCTGTGTCATTATGGGAACTTGAGTCCGCAGAAATCATTATATTCCTCTAATTCATCCGTCTCTCTCACCTACAGCTTCCTCTTTCTGTTGTGTTTTACTGGAGACGCCTCACGCGTTACATGAGCGTCTGGGGATGTGTTTCCACAGAGGATCACATGAATTCACAATTTATTCACCTATTTTAGCATTATTATTATTATCGTGTACTATTTTATTAGGGCTGTATATGAAGAGGGGTATAAAAATGTGCTGTGTTTATTAGTATTGACTAATGCTGTTGGAAGGGTGAACATTTATAGTTTGTGCTGGACTCTCACACACATATTGTTGGTTTGATGGCTTCTATTGTTCTCCTCAAGTCCAAGAAAACAATGTTTATAATGAATTATATCCCCATTTATATTTATTTATAAGTAAATATAATACTATTCTATAAATATATTTATAAAGACTGCATTATAAGAACAGTTATAGTTACACTTATATTATTTTTATAATTATCATGCAGTCATGCATTTGCTTTTTCAACGTGCATGCTCATAATCCATCATTCACTGATTTATAAGTATGGATCCGTGAATGTATTTATGAAGATGCATGCTATAATGTTATTATATTATCATTACAATGACTTTTCAGTAATTCAGATTTATTTCAGTGAATGTATTGTTATTAATAGCTGTGTTGTGTTCCTGTAAATATTTATTGTGAGTTTCTATAAATGCATCTTTGACGGCTTTAAGTAAAGTGGAAACACAGGATGCAATGTTAAGAAATCATGAAGATGTGCTCATTATACATTTTAAGTTGTTTATTTGTAAATGTAACCAATGAACAATAATTCCTGTAATAAAACAATGGAGGAAAAAAAACTGAAATCATTAATACAAAAGGTTTGTTTTTAATGTTACATACTAGCAAAACATTGCAACATAATTTTTTAAGTATAAATTCAAACTGCTATAAGCAAAACCAGGAGATTTCACGGATAAGCATGGGCTTCATAAAAAGTGTTACCAAAAATTCTATTCTATTCTATTCTATTCTATTCTATTCTATTCTATTCTATTATATTGTGTGTTCTATTATATTGTCTATTCTATTCTATTCTATTGTCTATTCTATTATATTGTGTATTCTATTCTATTGTCTATTCTATTCTACTGGGTATTCTATTCTATTGTCTATTCTATTCTATTGTGTATTCTATTACATTCTATTCTATTGTCTATTCTATTCTATTGTGTATTCTATTTTATTCTATTGTCTATTCTATTATATTGTGTATTCTATTCTATTCTATTGTCTATTCTATTCTGTTGTGTATTCTATTCTATTGTCTATTATATTCTATTGTCTATTCTATTATATTGTGTATTCTATTCTATTCTGTATTCTATTCTATTCTATTTTATTATCTATTCTATTGTGTATTCTATTCTATTCTATTGTCTATTCTATTCTATTCTATTGTGTACATGGGGTGACTCCAGAATTTTTAGATGGTGGTGCTAAGTTATTTCGGTTATTTTCGGTTAGTTGTTATTTTACACTATGTGCAGTTACGTGTACTTACTGGTTAATATAAGGTAACTACATGGGTTAAGGTTAGGTTCAAGGTTTGTACGCAGTTAGGGTAAATAACCCTAAATAATTAGTCAAAATAACCTGTAGATCTCATTTCCAGTAGATTTCACAATGCCTGATTTCTCACCTTATCATGTACAGTAACAGATGTTGACATGTCAAAAAACACAAGCGTTTGATCCACATTACCTATCTGATCCAGGGATATGAGTGTTTTATCCTTAGGCTGAACACATAGAGATTTCACGGATCCACACGACTAATTAATACTTATAAATCAGTGTATGATGGATTATGAACATGCGCGTTGAAAAAGCAAATGCATGACTTAACTAGTAGTAATTATAAAATGTGTAACTATAGCTGTTCTTATAATGCAGTATGTGTCTTAGTGAGTCTTTATACATATATTTACAGAATTGTAATACTTATAAATAAGTATAAATGGGGATACAATTCATTATAAGCATGGGCTTCATAAAAAGTGTTACCAAAAATTCTATTCTATTCTATTCTATTCTATTCTATTATATTATATTGTGTGTTCTATTATATTGTCTATTCTATTCTATTGTCTATTCTATTCTATTGTCTATTCTATTATATTGTGTATTCTATTCTATTGTCTATTCTATTCTACTGTGTATTCTATTCTAGTGTCTATTCTATTCTATTGTGTATTCTATTTCATTCTATTCTATTGTCTATTCTATTCTATTGTGTATTCTATTACATTCTATTCTATTGTCTATTATATTATATTGTGTATTCTATTCTATTCTATTGTCTATTCTATTCTGTTGTGTATTCTATTCTATTGTCTATTATATTCTATTGTCTATTCTATTATATTGTGTATTCTATTCTATTCTGTATTCTATTCTATTCTATTTTATTATCTATTCTATTGTGTATTCTATTCTATTCTATTGTCTATTCTATTCTATTCTATTATGTATTCTATTCGATTCTATTGTGTATTCTATTCTATTCTATTGTGTATTCTATTCTATTGTGTATTCTGTTCTATTCTATTCTATTATATTGTCTATTCTATTCTGTTGTGTATTCTATTCTATTCTATTCTATTATATTGTGCATTCTATTCTATTCTATTGTGTATTCTATTCTATTGTGTATTCTATTCTATTCTATTGTGTATTCTATTCTATTCTATTGTGTATTCTATTCTATTGTGTATTCTGTTCTATTCTATTATATGATATTGTCTATTCTATTCTATTGTCTATTCTATTATATTGTCTATTCTATTCTATTCTGTTGTGTATTCTATTCTATTGTCTATTCTATTATATTGTGTATTCTATTCTATTCTGCTCTATTCTATTGTGTATTCTATTCTATTGTCTATTCTATTCTATTCTGTTGTGTATTCTATTCTATTGTCTATTATATTATATTGTGTGTTCTATTCTATTGTCTATTCTATTCTATTCTATTGTCTATTCTATTCTATTGTCTATTCTATTATATTGTGTATTCTATTCTATTGTCTATTCTATTCTACTGTGTATTCTATTCTAGTGTCTATTCTATTCTATTGTGTATTATATTACATTCTATTCTATTGTCTATTCTATTCTATTGTGTATTCTATTACATTCTATTCTATTGTCTATTCTATTATATTGTGTATTCTATTCTATTCTATTGTCTATTCTATTCTGTTGTGTATTCTATTCTATTGTCTATTATATTCTATTGTCTATTCTATTATATTGTGTATTCTATTCTATTCTGTATTCTATTCTATTCTATTTTATCATCTATTCTATTGTGTATTCTATTCTATTCTATTGTCTATTCTATTCTATTCTATTATGTATTCTATTCGATTCTATTCTATTGTGTATTCTATTCTATTCTATTGTGTATTCTATTCTATTGTGTATTCTGTTCTATTCTATTCTATTATATTGTCTATTCTATTCTGTTGTGTATTCTATTCTATTCTATTCTATTATATTGTGCATTCTATTCTATTGTGTATTCTATTCTATTGTGTATTCTATTCTATTCTATTGTGTATTCTATTCTATTGTGTATTCTGTTCTATTTTATTATATTATATTGTCTATTCTATTGTCTATTCTATTATATTGTCTATTCTATTCTATTCTGTTGTGTATTCTATCCTATTGTCTATTCTATTATATTGTGTATTCTATTCTATTCTGCTCTATTCTATTGTGTATTCTATTCTATTGTCTATTCTATTCTATTGTGTATTCTATTCTGTTATATTGTCTATTCTATTATATTGTGTATTCTATTCTATTCTATTGTCTATTCTATTCTGTTGTGTATTCTATTCTATTGTCTATTATATTCTATTGTCTATTCTATTATATTGTGTATTCTATTCTATTCTGTATTCTAGTCTATTCTATTTTATTATCTATTCTATTGTGTATTCTATTCTATTCTATTGTCTATTCTATTCTATTCTATTATGTATTCTATTCGATTCTATTCTATTGTGTATTCTGTTCTATTCTATTCTATTATATTGTCTATTCTATTCTGTTGTCTATTCTATTCTATTCTATTCTATTATATTGTGCATTCTATTCTATTCTATTGTGTATTCTATTCTATTGTGTATTCTATTCTATTGTGTATTCTGTTCTATTCTATTGTCTATTCTATTCTGTTGTGTATTCTATTCTATTCTATTGTCTATTCTATTATATTGTGTATTCTATTCTATTCTATTGTCTATTCTATTATATTGTGTATTCTATTGTGTATTCTATTCTATTCTGCTCTATTCTATTGTGTATTCTATTCTGTTCTATTGTGTATTTTATTCTGTTCTATTCATGTGTTCAGGTATTCTTGAGACAAACACTTTATTAGAGAAATCAGATTTTTGAAGGGTTATTTTGTCACCAATATCAAAATGTTACTCACTCAATGGAATTGCAAAAATACTGACCCTGAACACGACTGTTTGTTTATCATTCCATTATGACAGCGTGGCTTTTAAAGACACAGTATGTCATTACCTAGGAGGCCTGCTGGTGTAAAGATCTATTTCCAGCGTTTCCTCTTTGGAGTGTCAGTCTGCCTGTAAATGGATCCAGTTGACTGAGTGGCTGTGGTTTGTGAAAGAGGGCTTTTATGTTTTTACATGTGCAAGTATTGGACTTTGGATCAGGTTCAAATTAATTAAAGCTCCATAACTGTAAGTGCTTGCTAATGACCACAGCTTTACCAGCCCAATATTTAATATTTTATCATTAAGTGACCTAATATGATCCCAGTACAGTCACCATTAAGCTGCATTGATCAGAGTGACCTTTCCCTACTGAAGAGAATCTGTCCACTGTCACTTTCTCACAGTTTTGCAGTGGCTTTCACTCCCACTCATTACAGACTGCGACTGTCAGTGGAGGAATCATGATCTGTGAGAATGAACACATCGCCTACGAGAGAAGTCACAGCTGACCTTAACAGTCGGCCATTCCACCAACGGTTTGCTGCTTTCATCCAGCGGTCTCAATGTGGCTGTTTAAAATTGCTTAATTGTGTTAAATACAACAAATTAAAGCAAAGGACAGCAGCAGACAGCAACATTTTATTGATATTTTGACTGTTTAGTAACATGTAATCATTTTGATTGCTGCATGAGCATAACCAAACTGTACATGTTTATCAAAAGGTGTTTTTTAATTCTTAACTTATGTGCATGAATACAAGGAGACTTTCTCAAACCGTACTGTACAGAAGTCATGGGCACATTAGATGCCTTGTAAAAGCATTTGTTTTAAGATAGAGGGCCAGTAGGAAAAATCAATTTTAGATTTCTAAGCATCATTTTTTGAAAATATAATAATCATTCAACAATGCAGAATGTAAAACAATTTCACAAATATCAGAATAAAGGAAGAGCAGAAAAACTTCAATATTTAATCTGACAGCCAGAACAATGTTTTGTACCTTTGCTCCATACTGTCCTCTCTGTCTTTCTGTCTTTGATGGTAAAACAGTGTTGTTTCACTCACGGTTGCTCTAGTTTCTGTGTTCTTTATTGAACAGGAACCATCAGCTTTGAGGTGAAAGAGCTGACTACCTCATCACTTTCATGACAGCACTGCAGAAATCAGGCATGGCAGTTTAATATGAGCTCAAATACTGCAATCTTAAATGTCTTTGAGCCAGTTACCATTTCATACAGTCCACAAATTCACAATGACACCTGGTTAAGGCAGCTGTGTCCCTGCTGATGGATGTGTGCTTTTGTGTGAGCCCCACACAGCTCCTACCCTTCATACAACAAGCCTGCAGAAATATAGATTTTTACTGTGTGGCTATACGGAGAATATATTTAATTTAAGTGCACTTTTTTTCATGTTTAAGGCTCCAGTATCCCCGCAACCCTACATAGGACAAGTGTCTTGAAAAATGGATGGATGGATATTTAATGTTTATATATAATAACAAATGTTATTAATATACATGGGGTGACTCCAGAATTTTTAGATGGGGGTGCTAAGTTATTTCGGTTATTTTCGGTTAGTTGTTATTTTACACTATGTGCAGTTACGTGTACTTACTGGTTAATATAAGGTAACTACATGGGTTAAGGTTAGGTTCAAGGTTTGTACGCAGTTAGGGTAAATAACCCTAAATAATTAGTCAAAATAACCTGTAGATCTCATTTCCAGTAGATTTCACAATGCCTGATTTCTCACCTTATCATGTACAGTAACAGATGTTGACATGTCAAAAAACACAAGCGTTTGATCCACATTACCTATCTGATCCAGGGATATGAGTGTTTTATCCTTAGGCTGAACACATAGTGCTGAAAAGACAGTTTCTCCCTGAAGTGGGAGGGCAAGGGCTGGGCAAGACTTGTTCTGTGGCGTAATGCTAATTCATGCGAGCAAAGCGAGCTTTTTAATTTCATTCCCTTGGAAGTTGATGCTCGCGCATGCGTGTGAAGCTAAACTAAACCACACCTGGGAATCAGTCTTCTCCCAAACCAGCAGGGCACCACTGGCTCATCGACTTTTGGTCCGAAACAGTCCCTGTCCAGTGTCCAGAGATGCCTCCAGTCCATGTCCAGGACTTTGTCTCCCGTCCAGAGTCCTGAGAGGACTTCGTCTCCCGTCCAGAGTTGACTCCTGTCCCTGTCAAGAGTCCCGAGATGACTCCTGTCCCTGTCAAGAGTCCCGAGATGACTCCTGTCCCTGTCCAGCATGCAGTGATGGGGGGGAGCATATGCCAGTGACCATAGTGGCCAAGCCTGGGGTCCTGGGCAAGGTTATGATGGTTCATCCTCCATGGTCCCCTGAGCTGTCGGATCTGCCCTGATCCCCTGAGCTGCTGGCTTCGCCCTGGTCCCCTGAGCTGCTGGCTTTGTTCTGGTCCCCTGAACTGCCGGCTTCGCCCTGGTCCCCTGAACTGCTGGCTTCACCCTGGTCCCCTGAGCTGCTGGCTTCGCCCTGGTCCCCTGAACTGCTGGCTTCGCCCTGGTCCCCTGAGCTGCTGGCTTCGCCCTGGTCCCCTGAACTGCCGGCTTCGCCCTGGTCCCCTGAGCTGCTGGCTTCGCCCTGGTCCCCTGAGCTGCTGGCTTCGCCCTGGTCCCCTGAACTGCCGGCTTCACCTGGTCCCCTGAGCTGCCGGCTTCGCCCTGGTCCCCTGAGCTGCTGGCTTCGCCCTGGTCCCCTGAGCTGCTGGCTTCTCCCTGGTCTCCCGAATTGCCTGCGCCTCCCTGGTAGCCTGAATTGCCGGATCTGCCCTGAAGTCTTCATAACCTGCCTGCACCCGCTCATTCTCTGGTAAAGATGGCCACCCATCCTCCCCAGTTGGATCATCTACGGTGCAAGGACGCACCTACCGGGAGGGGGGAGTACTGTAACGGTCACCAGCTCTGTCACCTCCTCCGCACTACATTTCCCATCATCGTCCCTGGCTTCCACTTTCATACACTCCACATTCACCCGCACTTGCCGGCAATCACAGTCATCAGCTCCACACCATAAAAGCACACACCTCAAGTTCAGGCATGTTCTGGTCTCATTTTGAGTAAGGACTGCTTACCTGTATTCCATGTCCCAGCGACGATACTCCTACATGTTCTCCAAGTTCCTGTTCTCCTCGTCACCCAGTCTTCTCTGTGTGTGTGTTCCATGTGTGCTACTTACCTGCATCAACTTAAGATGTGTGCTCTCTCTCTCTCTCCAGTGCAGAAGTCCACAATCTCCTCCGCAATTACCAGTAAAACAATTACCATTTCATCTATCCATTGAACGTTGCAATTTACTATTGACTCACCTGCATCCGTTTACCTTGCAATGCTGCAATAAACTCCTTACTGTTGTACTGTACACCTTCTGTCTGAGTCATTACGTTACAAGAGTGAACCTATAAAAGGGAACATCTCAGTTATGCGAGTAACCTTGGTTCTCTGAATAGGGAACAATACGCTATTGGCTCAAATGGATGGCCTGCCATTCTTTCCAGGACAACCGATAAATTCCATGAACATACACGCACAGGGCGAAAAGGCCTAAGCCATCACTGCTGCAAATACTTGAAGAGTGGCTGGGGCTGCTCCTGCTGAAAAATGGCACTACAGAAACTTCAGCACTGAAACCACAGGGCAGTGAACTGGGTCCAACCCATGCTGCTTACACCAATAGACAAACAGTTGCCACTTGAAAGCATACAGCCGCCTCATAGAGGGGGCTCTAGAGCTTAAAATGGTGTCGTTATCTCAGCAGAAAGACCAGAGCTCATTAAAGTGTACAGCACAAAAAGGCCACAACCACAGGTTCTACAACTCTGGATGAGGTTGGCAAATCGAGCCTTGGCCCTGGGACAACAGGTCCGGCCTGAGGGGAATCTCCTGAGGAGGGCCCTCCAACAAACGGACCAGATCCGAAAACTATACCTGAGAGAGCCAAAATGAGGCTACCAGCAACAGGTGTTAAACCCTGTCCACCCGTACTCTCAGCAGGACCGCTGAGAGCAAAAATATCTGATTGCCCTATCTGACTTACCAGGACCAACCACAATCGTAAGGGCCTTGGATGTTGTCATAAGCGCACACAACCCTAGGGCTATCACTGCTGTTTTTTTGTACGAAGGAATGCATGGTGGTTTTGTACTTCTGGCTAAAATGCTAAAATGTGCCAGATACACTGCAAGTGGTTCCAGACAGTTGCAAATCTTGGTTGCTTTTCACCTGAAGCCCAAGCCCATCTCTACACCCCTCTGGTAAAAGCTCTGTGCTGTCCATAGTGCTATCGATGTGAGTCAGGTGCACATCATGGAGATTCTCAAACAATTGTCTTATAAATACAAAAAATTCATCAGAAGGTTTTCCTCTGAGATTCACACACTATTGTCTATAATACAATATATAATATAATACTATAATACAATCTTACACACCTGTCAGGGCTTCCCTCCCATGTGCGTGGCTGGATAGTAGTTGAATAATCTTTTGTGTTGTGTGTGGGCATTGCACACAATATATGAGAGAGTGCATAAAAAGGAGGAAACCCTCTTTCTGAGATCTTTTGTGTATTTTAAAACATGACATTTCCTCTCCGCCTTGAGGGGGGTAGATGTAACATAAACATGTGTTTGCTGCTGGCTTGTGCAAAACTGCTGAAACGGGGCAGTCTGCGAGGAAATTGGAGTGTGTAGCCGAATTTGATTATCTTTAAACCACTCTGATATACCTGTGAGGGCTTCCCGCATGTCTGCGTGACTGGTTAGTGGTTGAATAATGTTGTGTACGGCTTACTTCTTTAAAGCAGGTGACCGTCGCACACAGTGTATGAGTGAATGAGAGGAGGGAAGCTCAGTTTCTTGTGTATTTTGTGTATTTTTCTCCCACTATCACTGCATTCTCTATTGACTTTCCTCTCCGCACTGAGCTATAGAGGAGTTGAGGTAACATCAGCGCTGGATGGGCTTTCTTTTGAGCTGGCTCATGCAAAATGGTGGTCTACAGACTCCTCTAAGTAGCACCACACCAGGAGTGCACTTTCTTTCTGCATGATCATCCCCATTATCCAATCCAAGCTGCAGCCTTCAGTGGAGATGCAGATATCAGCTCGGGTGAACAGAATGCGTTAAGATGCTGAATCAGGATAGTGAGAGGAACGTGTAATGTAATTTTCCTGCCTGACTCTACAGCTCCGCTGCTTCTTCCCATTCATGCCTACTGGAAGTGAGCCTACTTGCCTTCTGTGGGCTTCTTATTTAAGCAGAGAAAGCCAGTGGCCAAAGAGAAAGATTCTAAGGGTTTGGCGTTTGTGCCACTCTATATTTAAGCCATGGATCAGCCCATAGTGTCGTGCTCGAAACAATCGATTGTCTCAAAGCAGGTTTACATTGGTAAACTGGAAAATAAGGATTCAATGATGCAAACAGAATTCAGTTCTGCTGTAAAGCTGATGTAAAAAGACAATAGTAAACAGTCATTATTCAGTTGGAATCATTTTAATGTTGATTCAGTTTGGTTCAATAACTGTGTAAAGTTGATCAATTATGAAATGAGTTCAATTTAGCTATAAAGCAGCTCTGGAGAAAACAGTCATGTGACCACCCAGCTCAGTTCTGTTCTCATCCAATAATGTCAGTGCAGTCAAATATTGCCGAAAAGTAAGTAAAAGTATTTCACTGCTGTTACTCAATAGGGCTTCAGTCCCAAATCTTTGTCTTTGACATTATCTTTGCCATACTTTGATCATTAGTTCCCACAGTATATATAGTCCTTAGTTTCAGTAGTTCATTGTCTGATGTTGTCTGTGCCTAGCACTGTTTTGTTGGCTCTCATTGTGGATTTAGTTTTGACAGTATGTTGTTGTTCCAGCCGTGACGTCGCAGAAATAGAAACTTTCTAAAATAGAATTGTTGCATGAGGAAGTCTGGTTAGGATGTTGTGTTAGCTGTTGCGACTGGATGATGATTTTGCCCTTCATAGTTAGCATTCACATTTTTGCTTGGAGAATGGAAACTCCCATAACAGCCATTCATAGCAGCTTTTCTGTGTTATTATAGCTAATGGGTAAAAACTAACATACCATCAATAGGACACATGACTAACAAAGCTAAGTAACAACGAGGTGAGAGAGATTAAAGGTGATGTTGTACTGACTACACTAAAGGGATAGTTCACCCAAAAATGTCTTGGCTATATGTTATAATGGCAGTGAATGGCGGCCCAAAATTTGAAGCCCATAAAAGTGCATCCATCCATTATAAAAGTGCTCCACACGGCTCCGGGGGTTAATAAAGGCCTTCTGAAGTGAATCGACGGGTTTGTATAAGGAAAACATCCATATTTAGCTTCCGTCAGACCGCCTTCTGTATTCAGCTTACGGAAAAAGCGTAACTGCCGCGACAACGACGTACGTGTAAGTGTTTGAACTGTGAGAGGCATTACACTTTCTGCGTAAGTTGAATACACAAACCCATCGGCCTTTATTGACCCCTGGAGCCATATGGAGCACTTTTATAATGGATGGATGCACTTTTTTGGGCTTAAAATTTTGGGCTGCCAAGACCACTTCAGTAAAGTCAGGACAGCTAGGTATCTGGAAGTCCTCCGGCCGTGCAACCGGACGACGCAAGAGGTTTTAAGGGCCCGACAAAGGAGGATGTGGGTCTAAATTCAACCAATCAGATATATATATATATATATATATATATATATATTTAATGTGAATGGTGATGATAATGGTTAAAAATGATCAGATTTTTATATGCCACAAGAATATATCTTATGTGTAACATTCAAATGCTGAGCTTTTCCTGTAATGGAGAGGAGACGGTCCTCTCAGAAGAAAAGAAAATGCAAATGTAATTTATATGAAGGGGGAACACAAAGAGTATTACTGGCATATGTAACGGAGGCCAGCTGGTAAAGAGCTGTGCGAGTAAACCTCACTCCCCTGGCCTCAAGAGGCGCACTAGTGAATGGTGCTGGAGACTACGGTCTTTAGCATCCTTGTTAGCGCCCGACTCCCAAGCGCCGGTTCGAATCCCGCTCTGAGCAGTGCAAGTAGAACTGGAGGGGTTACACATACATCTGAAATAAAACAAGGATCAGCCCCTTTGTTTAGAATACCACATAAACCGAATGTGGTCAGGCAGAAGGGTACAGTGGGATAACAGACAGAAAGCATTCACACGACTGAAAAACAATGACTCCAGTTATAATTCAAGATTCAGCTGACATAAAACAGAAAAAAATAATTGACCTTGTCCACACTTACATCATTGCCAAGAGTATAACATAAGAGATCACTTCATTTTAGGCTTTGCATATAGTACAGCAGACTGGTTAATTCACACAGCTCTTATCGATACTGGAAAAGTGAACTCTTATTATGATTTCACTCCTGTGGGGTGCAGGGGTGGTGGAGATAAACGTCTCAGATATCACATTAAGTGCTAATATTGAGCCTGTGTATTGAATATGACATAATTATATGAGGCTTGTACAGAATTACCACCAGTAAGAGGCGCCTTCTTTATTTTAAGATGTGCCGGAAACTATTGCCTGTGAGCTAGCTTGCTCCATTGCCGAAATTACACATGGACATAATTAATGTCATAGTCTTAATAAGGCAGCAATTGTTGTAACAGTGGTCAACAATATATGATGTTTTATTAACAAGGTTCGGGAGGAGCACATTCAGACAATTGACACAGGTGGAGAGCACTCAGCTAATCAACAACAAGGTGTATATATACGCAGCAGTCTTACCTCTGTTTCGTTGACAGTTTATCACCACCCCTTCTCCACTTTTTTCCCTTTTAGTTCTAACCACTTACATACACGGGGGTATTCTGGGTTCGGGCCAAATTCCGAGCTCAAAGCCCTCCCCCCGGACAGCATGCCAAATATGCATTTAAATCTATTCTCCATACTTTATATGTAAGTGTGAACTTGTGAAGTGTGTAAAGGGAGAAGTAGTGAGCACATCATAACACATAACTCTAAAAAAACAGAAAGACTTTTGGGCATTGAAGTTTTCCACATTTGTGCATAGGTGGGCAAAAACAAACAAACAAACAAAAAACTATTTTGTTAATCAGTTAATCAGACCACGCACCATTTTGATTTCATTCTCTCTCTCTCTATACACTGTATTGCCTATAGTTTTGTGACGTCTGCCTTTACATGCACATGAGCTTTAATGCCATCCCATTCTTAATCCGTAGGGTTTAATATGGAGTTGGCCCACCCTTTGCAGCTATAACAGCTTCAACTCTTCTGGGAAGGCTTTCCACAAGGTTTAGGAGTGTGTTTATGGAAATTTTTGACCATTCTTCTAGAAGCGCATTTGTGAGGTCAGGCACTGATGTTGGACGAGAAGGCCTGGCTCGCAGTCTCCGCTCTAATTCATCCCAAAGGTGTTCTGTCGGGATGAGGGCAGGACTCTGTGCAGGCCAGTCAAGTTCCTCCACACCAAACTCGCTCATCCATGTCTTTATGGACCGACGCTTTGTGCACTGGAGCGCAGTCATGTTGGGACAGGAAGGGGCCGTCCCCAAATATATATATTCTCAGAAGAACTGTCAGAAGAATATATGTAAACTATCATGACATTTCTTACTCATTTTAAAATGTTTAACTAATAATCTCAGCATTATATAATATATAATACTAAGTAATGTGTAATGTAGTAATACATTACCGAAGCATTACCATGAAAATCTAGATTTCTATACTATATTTACAAGCTTACAATTGCACTAAGCCACTACAGGAATATTTGAACAATTGCATAATTTTTTTCTGCTCTTTTTTTCTGATTTTAATTTTGTCATATAATTTCTATATAAATGCAGACTCAGCATAGGTCAGAAGTTTAAGAATCTCAAAATAATTGAAGTGACTCTGCTTCATATAAAGCATGCTAGAACTTGTGCTGTTCTCAAATTTAAACAACACACCAGTTAACCCTCTACTGGCATAAGTGTGTTGAGCACCAACGATATTGGATGTTCCAGTTTGTGGCCCCGTGAAATTGACATCAGATCCCCCTCAACCTCTCAGCACGGCCTCTCTCCGGCAGGAAGATGGTAAAAGGAGGGAACATGAAAGGCCAAATGAGTAGGCAACGGTCACTCACTGACTTAACCTCTGTCATCTGCCCTGTACCCCATGTCAACAAAGTATCAAATAAAGATGAATGAGCTTTATAGCGGGCACTAGAGGACCAGCTCATTGGGCCCAATTTCATCAGCTTGAGTAAGCGTTCATACAGAGAGATTAACAGAGCGTTTGAAATGGAAGAGAAACAGAGAGGCATATAAATAGATTCTAGCCAGCAGGCTCACATTATTAGTGTAAATAGAAGTAGGAGGCACCTTCCACTTTGAGTTTTTACTTACTGACATGTGAAATGTCCATTTTTACAGTTATTGTATCTTTTATACGTCACTAAATTCAAGCCTGCTGTTCTGGTGATCTAATCTTGGCCATGGTTAGACCCTGATGTGGATTTGACTGACAGTTAGCCTGCCCCTGCCCAGGTTAGTTTCCCAGAATAAATGGCCAAACCCTAACCCTGAGGATTTTGCACTAATTTCTTCTTCAAATGGGTTAAACTGGCGGTGTCAATCTTAATTTAGGTCCCAGGCTAGATTGGGACAGAAAAAAAATGTCCCAGTAAGTGCTGTCACTATTCAGCTGTCAAGAAATATTTTTTACGAAACGTAACTCTGAAAAAGTAAAACTTCATGCTGAAGCATATTGAAAAACATATTTTTCATATTTCACCATGATCACAGTGGGACAGCAATCAAAATACTGTATGAAGTAGTGTTTAGGGCCATTGATGGAAACATCTAAATAAATCACACACATTTCTGTAATTTATCACAATTAATCCCTATTAACATTGAAATACATAATAATAAATATATGTTCACATAAGATCTAAAATGTAGAAACAACAAAAAGCCAGTATTTAAATAATTGATATTTTCAAATGTGCATCTTTTTAGTAAGCACTATGAATTAAGGGCAGTATCACTGATACCAGTACTAATACCAGTCTTTTTTTTTATTTATTTGTTTTATTCCTGGATATAAAATTAGTTTTTATCACCATTCAACATTACAACATAATTGAAAGTTTGGCCCAAACTTAGTCAACTTTTACTTTTTTATTTATCCTTAATTAACAATTACAGGATTGTTACAATGTTTTATTAAAGTAAAACAATATTCAAATAAACCTATTATAATAAATGTCATATATAGCTGTGCCTTTAACTCTTTCCCTGCCATTGATGAGATTTTCTGGCTTTCCGTGTTTTCCCTGTTATACGGTAGGGGGCGCTATTACACATCTCCTGATCAAAACACAGGCGAAGAAGAAGCAGGAACCAGCCATCTCATATGTAAGCAGATGCATATGTAAAATAATGCTATCATCAAACATTAAACAGCATATAAATCAAAATGGCCTAATGTGACTGAATGAGATGTGAACCCAGGACTGTGAAGCTTTGAGGTGTTGATGGACTCCATCGGTGTTTGATCATCGCTCTGAATCCCATCCGGATGTAGTCTTTGACAAAAACACAATTTTCTCAGCTTTTTGTTCAAAATGTTGAGCAAATGTTGAGTTTTTTAATGAAACGTACCCACATTCAAGTGTTGATAAAAAACAATGCATGAAGCTAGAATAAAACTGTTTAAAAGCAGAGGTTCTTTCTTTTGATATATTGCATGTTCAGATATTAATACAACAAAATATTCTGGGGACCATGAAACTTTTGTGAGAATGACCAAGATAAGAGTGTGTCAGATAAGAGAGAGATCCAAGGCTACGTCTATAATCTGGATACATTTGAAAACTTTTTCTCTAAGATTTGTCCACACTGAGACAGATGGTTTTTGAATACACATTATTATAACATTCCTGAAAACATGAGGGCAATTGTTCTTCGGGTGCTTCCACACCAGCAGCTTTGGTTGAGCTGACGTCAGAGTTCGGGTCGTTTGGATGATGTGAACGCTGTCTTCCGAACTCGGGTGCACTGCTGATATGAACGCAATTGTACTAAATCACGGAAGTGAATCGCTTTTGATGACATATGATTCTATAAAACTGTGTGTTTGTGTGTGTCCTCTCTTACGTTCCTGACAAGCGTGACTGACGCACTGCAAGCAGAGAGAATGTATATCTCATTTCTGCTCGCCTTCGGCACAAATGGACATTTGCAGCACATTTGTGGCAGATAGACTCAAGTACTGTTATGCTCTGATGCTTTGGAAACAAAACCAAAGGTTTAAAAAAAAAAAGAACAACATAAGTGATGTGAGCAACTCTATCCTTTTTAGCGTTTTCTTCACAGCCGTTACCTAGCAACATGGGCACGCGTCTGCAGCTTGAATGCAAACGTACCGCAGTTCGGAGCCAAATAATATAATGTGAACAGAGACAAGCGGGGAGCAATCAAACTCTAGTTCAGAGCAAGCAATCAAAGCAAACATGAAAGCAACTTTAGACCACACATGGAACCATGATTGAGCGCAACCTGAGCGCAGCAGTGAGAGGTGAGAGATTTTGCTAATAAAGAGATTGTACCAGAAGAAAAGCTTTAGTATGTCTGGTCTCTTGGTGTCATCTCAGTGAGCTTTTACTACGTTTTAAGCATGTGCAGTAACAAGATTTAAAGGGGACCTATTATGCCCCTTTTTACAAGATGTAAAATAAGTCTCTGATGTCCCCAGAGTGTGTGTGAAGTTTTATACCCTACAGATAATGTTTTATAGCATGTTAAAATTGCCACTTTTTGGGGGTGAGCAAAAATGCACCGTTTTTCAGCATGTGCCTTTAAATGCAAATGAGCTGGTGCTCCCGGCCCCCTTTACAGAAGAGGGCGGAGCTTCAAGAGCTCAGGCTCCAGCATACCGGCAACAACAAAACAGGCCAATCTCACGCACTGAAAATGTCAGAAACTGTTAGTAGTGGAGTTCAGCCTTATATGTTCAGTCATCTGTCATCTGACTGTACTGTGCATAATAACCGACATAGCTCTGGTCTTCTGGTGCCTCCACGTGCTATCTGAAATTTCATAATTCCCACTTCTGAAGTTGTGATTACAAGCTCTTCGCATTCAAGTGTGCGACTCCAAAGAGCGTTCATGTGCAATTTTTAACTATGAAACTCATATTTATGATAATTCTGATATCTTTCAGGACATTACCCTCGAAAATGAAATTTAACCATGATGTCCTCAGATGGCGGGAGTCTTTAGAACATCCCAAAACATAATAGGTTCCCTTTAACGTCTTCCGATGTTTTAGTGTGGGCGATGACTTTTGGAAAATGCTGGATGGAAAGCGTTTTGAAATGAAAACTCTGTTTTCAGATGTATCCGGATAAGCGTGACTTACAATGTCATTTTGTGATGGACAGAGTTAAAGTATTGCTGTCATAATGTCAGTTCTGTAGCTTTTAACTAGCATGACAGTTTGCATTGGAATTGAGTGTTATTTGTATGTATTGTTCAATTAAATGAATCAACACTTGGGTCGTTATCTCACAATATGATGGCGCAGTGGTTTCACTTATGCCGTATAACAGTAGCCGTATTACAGAAACATCCTAACTCAGAATCATATCTGTTTATCAATCATAGTGATTTCAGTTATGGTTCTCATTTAGCATGTTGAAATACTCAGATTTTAACCTTAAACTTAAGATAACTAAGCCCTTCATAGTAGAAGCACAGAATATAAGGTGACGATTTCTATTAACATTAACAAGAAAATACATTAACAACTTCATGCAAACTCTTGAAGCTCTCTGCTGAAATTAATAAAGAGCTCAGAACTGGAGCCCATTCGTTTTTTAACCGCAAAATCTCCAAGTCTAGCGAAATATCAATGGCCAAATAAAAGACCTCTGTTCCTGTAAACCACAAGGGAGAGTGGAAAGATTCAGGCTGTTTACTCTTTAAATTATATGATTGATTTCCTTTAAAGTTATTTGATTATTTTAATGCTCATATTTGCTCCACTGGAGTCATTTTTCTCATTTATTTAATTGATTTTCTGGGTTTAACTGCTCCGTAGACATTATGCTGGTCGCTGGTAAAACACTCATTTTGAACTCATAGTGAAATGTGCTTATTTTATGAACATACATTTTAAAATAAAACTTCACAACATATTCCCATCTCTGGCTTGAATGTAATTCACAGTATTTAACGCATCAACACCAAATGGATACATGCTATTGCACAAGGTTTTTATTATACAAGAAGTGAAGCAGGACAATACCTCATCAAAGCCTGTCATTTACATCCTGTACATTTCTTTCAGCCCGATTCTGCTTTTAGATAAAGCTAATAGATCACGGCTCACGGGCCAGCGGTACAGGACAGGATAATGGACTTTTCATTGCACCATGATTTACTTGGCTGTAAGGTTCCACCTCGGCCCTTTCAGCTTGATAGCCCTAATTAATAACAATTGCTCCCCAAAATGTACAAATGGAACAATAAACGAAGAACCAACTAATTAACTGCTACCGTTTCTGCTAATCATCAGTTAACATTCCATTTTGTCATCATTACACAGATAAAACAGGTCAGCCCTTTTTGCCCCCATAAACCCTCCCAAGCCATATTTTTCTTTCCAATAAGAAGACAAGCAAGTAATTAAAGGCAAAGCTGAAATGAGAAGACTGCAAATTTGGAGCACAAATTTTCAAAAGAAATACTGAAATCATCCCATTGAAAGACATAGTTTGTTTCTCTTGTCCAAAAGACATAGGAAGGATGAGGAGAAAAAGTGGTCCAGAGTCAGCATCATCTGTTTCAGAAGAGTTCTGGCTCATTTATTCCATGACCTCGTGCCAGGAAGAGAAGCTCAGTACAAGTGGAAACAGCACTTGATCTTTATAGAAGTGCAGCATTAAAGGGTTTTTAGGTGCAGCTCTGCATAGCACTGATAGAGAGACAATGTCAGCAGAAATATCAATATCAAAAGGTAATAAACACTTTAAAATAATTTCATAATATATTTGACATGAATGCATGTACGTATACATAGAAATGTCTTTTTATAACAAACTTTAAAATTACTCTCCCTTTGAAATATTTAACACCAAAAATGAATGTTATGAAAATGCACTTTGCAATGAGCTTCCAAGATATTCAGATACAACTGTAACGAATCAAAGCTTGTTTGGTATTATTTGAAGTGAGCAGGATTCTCATTGTTGGGTGATTTATGGCAGGGCGGTCATCTTATTGACCTTTTGCCTCTGTGCACAAGTGACTGATTAGCACTGCAATCCCACCACCGTAGCAAAGCTATACATTTTCAAGTCATTCATAGCAGCTGTTGTTTTGCATCTCATGCACAGATGTGTGTACTGCGGTTTCTAAAGTAGACAGACACTGCAAACACACACACACACACACACAACAATTTAATGAATGCCCTACTTAAATTAGGATACAAACATCACATGCTTAAAACTACTGGATTAGGCAATCTGATTTCAAAAACAGGCACTTGTAATTCGATTATATTACATTTATAACTTTTTTTAATTGATTTCATGAATACGTATTATTCACAAAATATCAGTAAATGACTTTTGGCAGGTGACACCTTTGACTCAGGAGTACTTGCATGGGATGAGTGTTTTTAACATTCTGATCATTGGGATCACCTTGCATCCTGACACCCTTTTCTCCTCTGACATTGATGGAAAGGCCCAAGAATCCCAAGGCACTGATTCATAGAATCATACTCCTCAGCTGACAGCTCTGATCTTGTGGCGAGGACTGCTCCTAGAGGCTCTCGCTGCTCATATAGCCGCTGAAACATTGCAAAGAATCTGTTCCATTTTATTTCCACTTCATGAATCAGCTTATGTTGAAGCCTACCCATCTGGTGCTGGAACTGTGACAGCCTGTCTTTAGCTGTGGTGCTGGATCTGAAGTGACCCACGATCTTGTGCCCTCGGGTACGGAGGTCTTCCAAGTCAGGGGTTGACTCAATGGCCTTCTTCACCACCAAGTTGAGACCATGGGCGAAGCAGTGTGCATGGCAAATTTTTTAAGTTTCAACACAAGCCAAACTAGGTCTACTTAACATTAGATCGCTCACACCTAAAGCAGTTATTGTAAATGAAATGATCACAGATAATAGCTTTGATGTACTCTGTCTGACTGAAACCTGGCTTAAACCGAGTCTACTCCACCAGGCTACTGTTATACGCCCGAGCCCCAGTCTGATTGGCCGTGGTGGCGTGTTGCTACTATCTATAGAGATATTATTACTATTACTCAGAAAACAGGACACAGGTTTAATTCGTTTGAAGTGCTTGTGCTAAATGTTACACTCTCAGATATAAGGGAAAAAAAACTATTATCTTCTATCTATAAAGTTTTTTTTTTTTAAATACTTTCCAATATATATATATATACAGTACTGTGCACAAGTCTTAGGCATGTTGGTATTTTCACACGAAATTTTTTTTAAGCCAGTTATTTATATCTTTTACTTTAGTGTGTCAGTAGGAAATATCAGTTTACATTCCCAAACATTCATTTTGCAATTAATTGTATTTTTTTTATGCACAAGAAGTCTGACAGCAGCCGGTCTGATCTGATCTCACCATCATCGAGTCTGTCTGTGATCACATGAAGAAACAGAAAAAACTGAGACAGACTAAATCCAGAAGAACTGAGGCAGCGTCTCCCAGACACTTGAGGAATCCTTCCTGCAGAACTACAGCACTGGGAAAAGTTTAGGCACTTGTCAGAATGCTGTCAAAAATAATAACATAAATAGCTTTTATTTATGAATTAACTTCTATTAACTAAATCAAATGGATATTTGGGGTGACCACCCTTTGCGTTTAAAACGGCTTTTGTCGCCTGCATCTGTTCCTACACCTATTCATGGAGTTCTGCAGGAAGGATTCCTCAAGTGTCTGGGAGACGCTGCCTCAGTTCTTCTGGATTTAGTCTCTCAGTTTTTTCTGTTTCTTCATGTGATCACAGACAGACTCGATGAAGATGAGATCAGATCAGACCGGCTGCTGTCAGACTTCTTGTGCATAAATAAATAAAAATCTCACTGGATTATTACAATTAATTACAAAATGAATGTTTGGGAATGTAAACTGATATTTCCTACTGACACACTACAGTAAAAGATATAAATAACTGGCTTAAAAACATTTTTCGTGTGAAAATACCAACGTGCCTAAGACTTTTGCACAGTACTGTATATATAATATTGAAATAAAAGTTAGGCTACTTACTGTAAGCACGCTCTGCGGAGCACCTGCAGCATTGGGTGGGGGTATAGGGCTATCTGCATGCTTAGCTAAGGTGCCTCAACATTGAGGACGCATTGTTGTTGTACACCAGTTTTTGAGTACTAAACAAGCATCAAACCTGGAAAAATATAAACATTAATACAATTATTATCAGATTAATAGATCTACTAAAACAGTTTATTTGCTCATACATATACAATCAGTCTACAATAATAATAATAAGAAGAAGAAGAAGAAAAATGATTATTGCATTAGGGGATTCCATGTTGAAACGCTCCCAAACTATGGATCGACCTCTCTTTCCTCCTCGTGTACCACTATTCTCTATTGCTCTCTCTCTCTCTCTCTCTCTCTCTCTCTCTCTCTCTCAAGATACAGTCATTTGCATGTCTTGATCTCCTACTGACAGCCCTCGAAGTGATAAGCATTTCCCTTTTACGCATCGGGTGGGGTAGCAAAGCGCCAAATTTTTCATACTAGCTGTCCCGACCTTTCCGATACTGCATGCCGTTCGAAGCTTCAAACGTCATCAATCAAGTGGTATTGTCATTTTGATACAAGCATCGGTACAGTGTGTGATACAATAGTGCTTTGAAAACTGCGTCGGAGAATCAGAGCCCCGGTATTTAACCGTCACTAAAATAAACTGCACTTGCATCTGTCCCTCATCAGCTCACTTATCAACCACAGTATAAGAGTATGCACTTCTCAGGCACTCATCGTCTGGTCTCCAATGTGGATTACCGACTCCTTACCTGATCTCTTCGTATTCCTCCAGCGTTCTCCTAGTAAGACTCTCTAATTACCTACTTGTGTTTCCCGCTCTGTTACTCACCTGTTCCTACCATCCAAGAAGTGTGTCTTCTCCAGTCTCTTCCACTCACTGGTCATCATCTCATCCCAAGCTACCTAAGAGTGGATTTTATCATGGACTTACTACCATTAGACGGATATACCTGTGTTCTGGTCATCATTGGTAGGTTTTCTAAAGCCTGCCACCTCGTGACCCTGAAGTGTCTTCCTACAGCCATGGAAACAGCTGAGATGATGGTCAATCTTGTCTTCCGCAAATTTGGACTTCCAGAAGACATAGTCACCATTCGAGGTCCTCAATTCATTTCTTGGGTCTGGAAAGCCTTTTTCACACTCCTAGAAGTGACTGTAACGCCTCGGGCATACTTTCAAAGTATACTCAAAGTATACTCTACCAGACATCGGAGGGCAGCACTTGAGTTGTGTCATCAACAGAACATTCACTTGGCAGGATCGAAGAAGAAAAGTAGTGGATCAACCATTGTCCAGAGTCCAGAGAGGACTTTGTCTCCCGTCCAAAGTTCAGAGGGGACTTTTGGGGCTCCCCTGACCAGCGTTCAGAGATGACTCCAGCCAATGAATCTGCTCCAGCCAAGGTGCCCGCTCCATAATCTGCTCCAGCCCAAAAGCCCACTCCAGTTCACAACCCCATAGCTTCTCCTAAGAATATTTTGGAGGGGTGCTATACGGCCTCGGCCATAGTGAATGAGCCGAGTTACCGGGGAAAGACCATGGAGGACGAGGCTCCCTGGTCCCCTGAACTGCCCGCCCCTCCCTGGTCCCCTGAACTGCTGGCGCCACCATGGTCCCCTGAACTGCCCGCCCCTCCTTGGTCCCCTGAACTGCCCGCCCCTCCTTGGTCCCCTGAACTGCCGGCCCCTCCTTGGTCCCCTGAACTGCCGGGCCCCTCCTTGGTCCCCTGAACTGCTGGCCCCTCCTTGGTCCCCTGAACTGCCGGCCCCTCCTTGGTCCCCTGAACTGCCGGCGCCGGCCTGGAGGCTTCCTGGTCCACTTAGTCACGCCCTCGTCAGCCTCCAGGGCAGCATCCCTGCAGCACACTATATCCGACCAAATTTAACCCACTGAATTTATGTAAGCACATTTTTTAAAAAGCAAAATAAAATGGAAAATGATTAATGTGATGCATTTTTTTATTAGAGCAAATCAACATGCTCTTTTTTTTGTTGCTGTCTAAAAAAAGTCTTTATTTCCCTACTGTTGCAAGTGCAGTTTTGGGTTGAACCGCAGACCCCGTTCTGTGTTGGGTTTATGCCTATTGCCTTTCTTTTGAGCTTGCACCATTTGTATTGGTAAACTGTGGCTGCTTTTCATGCACTTTGTGATATAATCAGTGGATTCCATTTTTGTGTTGCAATTGTAATGGCATCTTTTTTTCTGCTTTTCTTTTCAAAGACAAGCCATGATCAAAATTAAGGCTAGAAATTGTTTTTGTCTGCTAGCCACCAATTTCAGAGTCACCGAACTTGTCATAGATTGATGACGTGAAGCTCCGGACGAGTCTTCTTGTGTGTGTCCGTTTTTAACGCGTCTTTACTGCACATGAAGTCTGACATTAATGACAGCTGAGATCCTACAGTGTGACATGGCTCACAGCGGGGATCATGTCCGAACAGTCTGACAAGCAACAATCGGAAAGGACCATTATAAATCGTACAGTGTCACTTAATGGTCAAAGTAAGAAACACTAGATTACATTAATAGCATGACACAACATCCATTACACATGTAGGTTAGGAAAATAGGGAGTTGCCACTTTCTTTTGGGTTTTAATTGTAATAGGAAGTGAGGCAAGCAGCTGTGTCTTGGTTTTCTTTTGATTCAGGATAGTTACAAAGAAGGATACATTTTTTGTTTTATCCTTTTTTTGGCATGGTCAGTTATGAATTTCATATTTCATATGTTTAATACTTTGGTCTGAAGCATAATTTTTGTTGTGATTTGACCCTGAGCTGAACATAATAATACATGGTGGTCTGTAACACCAATAAAAGCTGACACTGATACAGTCTCGGGAGAAGAAGTGTTGGGCTGAGTAATGGGGGAATTGGGAATAAATGATTCCCCTGGTATGTAAATGGAAATGAAAGGACAAGTAATGCTCCAGGCTGTCTCCCCTAAACCCCATTTGTTGTGCTAGACAAATCAATTGTGTGCAATGGCAAAGGTGATCTTTATGTGCTTCTTTTGTTTGTTCAGATGAACAGTGAGCAGGACTGCCTCTTGAGTCAGCTGGGAGAGGTGAGCAAATAAGCACAGGAGGTTTGAGAATGTGTGTTCTTTGATGACAAATTGTCTGTATAACTAGTAAAGCTAGTGCCCATGCATAGATCTTGGCCTGACATACGCATTTGTGTTCATGAACATGCGAAACAGTTGCATTACCACAAAGTAATGATCTATACGGTTTAGAGCTGCACGATTCTGGATAAATTGAGAATCATGATTTTTGTTTCAAACAGATATCACGATTCTCCACGATTCTGAACATATACGTAAACTTGTTTTGTTGTGATATATTACACACAATTTCGTAATAAGTTTTAACAAGTTTCATAGGTAAGAAATGTGTTTAATGCTTTATGTTTTAATGCTTTTCTTATAAAGTTAAGAGCAAATCGGGAACACACACATACACACAACGCTTATTTTATAAACTTAAATCATATTAACAGCAATAATATTCTTGTTGTCGCTGCCTGGCTTTGTCTTGGTAACACTCCACGTGAAGCTTATGAGGAAATGACGTGGTCTTTCGTTGCTCCCTTCACCAAGTGCGTTCCAAACGGCTTCATTATGACACACGAGTGCCCTGCTCCCTGCAAAGTCCCCACTTCAAGGGCTCTGCCCGTCCCAGAACCTCTGTGTGTAGGGCATAGGGATTCTAACTACCTGCAGAGTTCAGATCCAACACACCTGTCGGTCATTATCAAGTGCTCCTGAAGATCTTCTGCGTCAGGTGAGTTGGATCTGAACTCTGCAGGGCTGGCCTCCCCTGATCTAGCAAAACTCTACAAACACCCAGAGCATCTATCCATCTATTCTGACCTAACTTTAAAAAATTTAAATCAAGACTTTAACATAAAATTATCATTTAAACTTTTCAATCAAGTTAATTCTTGCTATCAGTGTCCGTGATTGGGATCTTCTAATTTTATTTTTATCAGAGGATCCGCTTGCCGAACAATACCCAATCCCAGACATATCCTATCCAGGCAGGATTAGATTTCTCAGAGGACCTCTGGGTTAGCCGAGAAGCAGCAATTTTCCGATTCATTAACAAATGGAAAAGTTGTTCAAGAATTGGGCTCCACTGGTTGCTTTGACTCACCAAGAACCGGTTCATTAGAGTCACTTGGTAATGAAGCTGACTATACTGGGCACGTGCAGCCCGCGAGGACAACTAAGAAAGACGTGTTTTTGCCATTATTTGGTAGGTTGTAAGGTTTTTGTAAAGTAATGCATAGCCGCATAATATGATATTTACCTTCAATGATCCAAAAGCAGCTTTTAAATTCATGGACAAAAGCATAAGAAATGACATTTATTTATTATGACTGATTTTATTTGGCATGCACAACGGACGAAAGCCGCAAGTCATTTATTAACAATGTTTTCTCTCTTAAAATGTAAACAGGTGCAAATGTCAACATTATCACACATGTCTAAAGGACTGAATGTTGTCAGGTAAAACATGAGATAATTGATGCAGTTCAGTCAGTCTGCTATTTTATTCCAAACGTTACTCCTGATCGGAGGCTTCTGTAAATATTACGTTTATACGTAGAGTTACGTTTCAACTAAGTTTAATGGTTAAGCTGTAACTTACACAGCGCTATGGGTTTTGGTACACACACTCTGATGCAGAATATCATCTCGTGCGAAAAACATGCAAATCCAACTAGGACATCTTTTGAAGTTCTATATTTCATGCTGCATGCCATAACCTTAAATAAAGATGCAAGCACAAAGTGGCACTCCAAAAACCTCAGATAATGGCCGAGCGAGGAAAATAACAACAATAACATTAAGCTCCTCCAAACAGCAGGCCAAAAGTCACGAATGTGTCTATACCAAACCACATGCAATCCTTCAGCCAGGAGTTCAAGTGCTGATGCCTGCCCTTTGACAACACTCACCACACCAGACTAACACCTGTTTGGCTCCAAAGAGCCCTAGAAATGAGATAAAAGAGAAAGAAATCCAAACGATTGTGATTTATTGCTACTTGTGTACATAAGAGTAAAGGGTGAAAAAGCAGACAGCAAGAAATCCATTTCAAATTGAATTTCCTTTGTTTGAAACAGCCCACTCCAAAATCACACAAAAACTATCATAGAGCCCATAAATGACATTGGTGCAATAATCTACAGCGACATGTCCCTGTCGCTGATAAGCCACCTCTAAGAATGGGGAGGGGGCGATCGATACTAACTATTCATTTCTGAAATTATCTTCACATTGATCCAGGGGCAAGTGCCAGCGAGGCAAGAGCACACTGACTTTAATACAATAATTATATAAAGGGTTACACGCTCATCCTCAAGTAACCAATAAAGGCTGTCAGCAAGAGCAGGGCATAGAGCAATCCCATAATCCATCAGCACTTTGCCCCTTGACCCACAGGCTTGCAGGCTTTTTATGAAGCCTCTACAAGAGTTGCTTACAGAAGGATACAATGACTACAAAGATTTAAAAAGAAAAGAAGTACAAGAAACGATTTCAACAAGATATCTGTGAACTGGGAAGGAGTTTCTTTAAGGGGTTTATTGCAATCTTTCTGCAGATATTTTGAGAATTGAGAGCGAGCACAAAAAAAAGAAGAAAACACTGTTAGCACACAGAATGTTCTGAAATGTGGTAAAAAAGCAGATTTGTGTATACCGGTTAGGGTTAGGGTATATTTCCCAACACAACCTGAGTATAGCAAAGTAGGCATGCGGCCTATTGGAAACAATTAAAGGATATCTGTGGCCTACATTGCAGCAAATTCACTTCTGCATCTGTTTGTAGCATCAAAATGATTGTTTCTAATGTAGACACAGATGTAAGCTAAAAATATTAATGGGGAAAATGGATTACTTTTGTAAGAATCATTTGAAGTAATCTGGAGACTATTCAAACCCAGGAAACATCATGTGCCACCTGTTTACTGTGACCAGCAAAGAGAGGTTTATCAACAAAGCACATCAGCGGTAATGAGCCATCTGTCTGCTCCAGAACCAATTCTTCAACCAAAAAGATTAGTATATTTATATGAAGGACCTTTCCTTTATAACATGCTTGATTTCTTAACAATAAACCTTTCATGAATGCTTTGTCTGCAGCTATAATATGATCGAGGTTCTGGGAAAGTTTGGATTTCAAGACCTTATTAAAACATTTTAGCAGTTCAGCTGCATATAAATGGATCAGATCAAGTAATTATGTATCTTAAAAAAAGTTGGTAAATTCAAGTTGGCATAAAACAAAAGTTGTGTTTGTCTTTTTTTCCCTATTGTGAAGTACTGTATATTTGGGGTGCGTTTCCTGAAATCATCATTAGCTAACTATGGTTGCAACTCCGCTCCATTGCACCACGTAATAAACTCATGAAGTGCAAAAATATCATCATACTCTGAACTTGATAGCAGGGATAGAAAAACTGTGTCATCTGCATTGTTAACAACATGACAATTATACTGTGAACTTTGGCACACTTATTTGTATAAAGTATGAAGAGAATCGCTGACAGTACACAACATTGAGGAGATCCAATAGATTTACTCCATTTATCCTGACCTTTAAAAAGTCCAAAATCCATGAGACCAGCCCATGACTAACATTAAATTCATTAACAAGTTTCTTTGCTAAGAAATAATGGGATGCAGTCTTGCAAAGTTGCCCCCTCTCTTCACTTCCTCTTCCACACAATGGACTTTTTAGATCTGGTGTGCCTCACCCACTATCCGGACCACTCGCTCTGCATATTTTTCCACACCAGCCTCAGCGAGCTGTCCAAAGCACGCCTGGCCGTGAACGGTCCTCAGGGAGATCGGCGTTTACCATCTCCCCCGTTGAGGATGATATCACCAGCCCCACTCCGGATCCAGAGCCCAGCCAGCCACTGCACAGAGCCTATGCCAGAGCCCACTGCAGACGAAGAGCCCAAGCCTGCCGCAATGCCAGCGCCAGAGCGGATGCCTGTCATGTCGTCACCTTTATATAAATAGCGCTTTATACAATACAGATTGTTACAAAGCAGCTTTACAGTGATGAGGAAAATTATTCAACAATACAAACAGACTTCATTTCGGCTGTACAGCAGCTCTAAAAGAAATTGTTGTCATTGTTCAGCTGAAGTCAGTTCAGTGTTGATTCAGTTCTGTTGTAAAGATCGTCAATTATTAAATTAGTTCATTTAATCTATAAAGCAGTTCTGCAGAATACAGTGATGTCATTGTCCAGCTCGGTTCAGTTCTCAGGCAACGGCGTCAGTACAGTCAGATCAATAATACTGTGACAGTCATTGCCCTGGACCGGGTGCATGAGCCAGCGATGCCGTCTGTCCTAGTGGGCATGCTAGTGGAGTTTGAGGGAATGGAATGGAGCCCTGCTCACACTCCCGCCGCAGAGGGTACGCTGCAGCTCGCCTCTGTAATGTTGGATGAGGATTTTTGAAGAGGATTATTCCTAGTACCTATGCCATAAGTCTCCTGCATCTCCGCTGGTCCTGCCCAGCTCCACGCCTCCTGCATCTCCAGAGATCCCACCCAGCCTCTCTCTCCAACCTTCTCTACCAAAGACAGTCAGTCCTTCGACCACGCCTCCACCCACTCCCTTCAGACCCTCGGCTCCTCCTCTGTTGAATCCACTCTGCTGTGTGGATCTGCTGGTCTCCCGCTCCACCTTGGCAAGGGGATCCCCTGGCTCCACCTCCAGCTGCCGAGCCCATCACTCCACCTCGGCTCGTCGACCAGTCGGCTCCACCTTGGCTCCTCCCTCCCTCGGCTCCACCTTGGCTCCTCCCTCCCTCGGCTCCACCTGGTGCCATCATCCTTACGGCTCCACCTGGATCCCTCGTCTCTACGGCTTCGCCTTAGTCAGTTGTTGCTCTGGCTGTGCCACGGACTTCCAGGCCTGGGTCTCCACCTCCATCGGCTCCATCTGAGTCTGTTGTCCCCCTGGGTCTGCCTGCCAAGTCTCCAGAATGGCTCCTCACCCCCTCGACTCTGCTGTGGGACTTCATTCTGTCTGTGCTCTGGGTCCCCACCTGGCTCCTCCTGCCTTCAACTCTTCCCTGGCTCCTCCCACCATCATCACCGCCCTGGTTTCCCCCGCTGTCATTGTGTTCCGGCTCGATGACATGCCTTCCAGGAGGGGGGAATTTCTGTTAAATTCTAGTTCTGTTTTGGTTTTGTTTTCATTCTATTCCCTGTTCTGGTTTGCCTGAATTCTGTTAGCTTATTGTTTTCCATGGTTTTTGATTATACACTCACTTGTTCTGTTTTCCATTGATTAATCCCTGTGTTTATAAGCCCTTGGTTTTCTCAGTTCAGTGTTTTCTGTTATGTTAATGTGCGTTTGCTGTTTTCTCATTCTCGTTTATTTAAAATAAAAATAAAACATTTGAAATGACTGTGATTTGCGTGTGCTGTACTACACATTACAGCAGCTCTACAGGAGACAATAGTGTCGTTTTGTCAGCTAGAGTAAGTTTGAGAAATAATGCAGAAGCACAGAGAACCGTCATTTCTTGTGTGAGCTTCACAATGTCCCCCTTATGATCGCTCGTATGAGAGTACACAGGAAGCAATGATTTATATTTTTTAAATATTAGTGTTATTCTTACACACGTCTATCATTTTGCTTCAGAAGACATTGATTCATCCGCTGGGGTCATATATAAATTACCATCATGATCGCTGTGTGTGGTTTTTCAAGCATCAAATGAGTGGCAGCCACTTTCCTTATAAGCATTATATGGCCACACAGAGATGGATTATTTTCTTAAAAATCTTTTTGTATTGATCTGAAGAAAGAAAGAAAGAAAAAAAGAAAGTATTGTAACGATCAGAAAAAGCTCTCTGACACTCTTGACTGTTTTAGAAGTTTGATTAACATGAGCACCGGCTCTCGCCTCGCACACGTTCACGCGTGAACACCTCAGCCCCCCACACACAAAGTGCACAGACTCGCTACTTCAGAACACGCAGCCCCCCAAAGGACCCAGAAAAATCCTCTTAACACATAAACAGAACATATGTGCAATTCGTTTAAACACATAAGCAGATCATGTAAACAAACTCTTCTGGTTCTCTACACAATACATCGAGGATGGCATGAGGGGGAGTAAATGAATCTATAAAGCAGTTCTGCAGAATACAGTGATGTCATTGTTTTTACCATAGCATTTTTACAGTCTTTTACTACTAGTGTAATTAAAATGCATTATATGTGTGCAGTGTTTTAATTAAGTTGAATTATATTGTCATGCATTAGCTTCATTAGCTGTGTTTAGGACTCTGCCGACCCCACCATGAGGCGTCTCCAGATCCACTGGCATGGTTCCTCTGTCAGGTGCTGGAACAATATTAATTCTTAAAGATGTTTTTAAGAAATTGCATAAACCCTAATGTGTCTAATTGTTTGAATGATTAATGCTTAATTTTAACCACAACATACAACAAGCAGAAAGGAAATTAGTTATAATCTGCCGTAAGAAATGTTGTGACAGCCCTTTTGCATTTTACAACTTCTACACTAAGGCCTATCATAGTGAATCAGGATAAGGCAAGAGTTTGAATTTGAACACTGATTTTGTTTTATTTACACACTTAATTATGATTTTTTTCTTTTGTTCTTTATTTGTCATTTGATTTATTTTATTTTTTTAAATAATGAGTGATTATATTTACTGTTTTAACTTATGGTTAATGTTAAAAGATTTAATGTTTATGACATGCCCATGCAATCACATTATGAAATGCAAATGAGTGTCTTCATGATAAGAATTGTTGCAGCCATCGTGTGTATAAAACAATGATTTTAAGACAGCTGTACTGAAATTCTGCCCATCATTATAATTTAGTCAACAAAAATCATAAAATCATTTCCAAATCAGTCATATTAGCAGCATATCTGTGGCCCTCTTTTATATATTCTATTTCAGGTTTTAGTTTGAGAATGCCACAAGATGTTTAGTCTAAATGTGTATTCTAATGTGCAATCTAAATGCAGTTTTAATTGTGTTAAAGATAATTTCTGATAATGTGGCAAAATGGCTTTGAGCAAAAGAAACATAATAAATATTGAAACGATGCAGTGAGGCATGATTTCAGTATTTTTCTTAATTGCTTGAGACGGCGACAATAGTGAGTCACTAGGCTGTGGCGGACGAGTGTTTCACCTTCTGAAAAAAACACAAGATGTATCTATTATCTGAGCCTTACCAAGGTCAGTGACCTATGACAGATAGAGGGGTGAAAACATTAGAAACCGTGCAATTTAATCTTAACACAAATAAAAGACAGAGTCCCGAGGAAGCAGCATCACAAAAGGCTGAAAAACAGACAATGTCTTAGACAGATTTGTCCCCCCTGGATCTAGGACGTTTTGTCTTCTAGCTAGTCAAAAACATTGCAACAGCCCTATTCCACTCACCCTGCTGACACTTGTATTAATGGCATTTTGGCCAAAGGCAGATGATTCTGAAAGGATTGCAGAGAGCGGCTGGATGTACCCACTGACACCAGTGTCTTGCTTTATTTGTGCAGTAGTCTATGCGAGGGATATGAAGCACATAATAATGTGCTCTTAGAAATATTTTCACTATGAAAAAAAATGACCGAACTGGTACAATTACATGCGTTTAGTCTAAAGGAATGTCATGCAAGGGTTCCCCTGTAGACAGGCTGAGGTTCATGTATTCAGTAGCATCACAACGGCTTCTCTATAAGAAAGAAAGATGGATGGGAAAGCATGTAGAAAAAACAAAAACAAAGGATGATGTACAAATCAGTCCTCATGACTGTTTGATCGTTGTTGTGTAATTAGTAGACTCATCTTTACAGTGGAAGTCGATTTTGCTCCCACCACTTTTTGATATCTCCAATCCGTCATTCATCATCATTTATTTATATGGGAGTGATGTAAAGAGAATGCTTTCAGTTTACAAATTTAGATTATATATGTCACACTCATTTAAGGACACATCATTATTATCCAGAAGTTAAAGCGAAACAATGTGTTAAATGCACTAATATTCAAAGACTGATAGGTGCCTCTGCTTAGAATCACAGTCTGAACCATTCAAATGGCTGACCGCTGACAGCGAGGTCTGATAATGTCCTGATAGCTAAGATTATACGGATTTCTACGCTTCTACCTAACTTTAGGTTTTATCATTCATTATTATTGAAAAACGCACCCACCGATGTTTAAGACTTTAATATTACATCTGAAGAAATATATGTATGAGGGTATGACTTTAATTCCCTGTAGAGATGAAAAATAAATAAGACATGGGATTAAATGCTGTATTTAATATCTAGTATTAAGCCTTAATGTTAATCTGATCCAGGACATTGTAGACTCCTTGAGACATCTGCAGATGATCTAGATACATCCCAGCAATACAAAACAGCTTTTTTAATGCCCTGGTTTTCACTTGATTACGTTATACATCCAGGGTTGGAGTCAAGCAATACACTACAGAAATCATTCTGATTGCATTTGATTTGAATTCAGTTGAATCCCCTTTAATACAAATATGTCAACGTACTCAGCTGATAAAAATAGAATTATAAGTGCCCTCAGTTAATGTATCATCATCTGTGGGAATTAGCATTGAAGCTATAAGGGTATTTCACTTCACAGCATGACCTCCTGTTCCCCTGTAGATCACGTATCCCATTCATTAGCCAGTCCTTTCGTTCTCCACGCCTTTATAATATTACTCAATTTATATTCAGAAGCGGCCTCCAGGGAGAGAGATCAGCGCTCTGAAACGGCCCCTCCTCATCACCCAATCAAAATATTTAAAGGCCAGCAAAGAGATTTTTAATGCTCATAGTAGACACCCATTTAAAGTGGATTGCTTTGGTTTAATATGACTTTAACAGGCTGGCGGTCATATGTGAAGAATGAATAAGCTAATCTGGGAGAAGAGGAGGTACAATGAAATATAAAAAGGCTGCGTATGAAGGCAGGCAGATGACAGGTGGACTGAGGCATTGTGAGATATCAGAATGAAAGAGGACAAGATGAATGAATGAAGACACTGTTGTGTGTATTGTTTGAATCTGTTTATCGTGACCGAAAGCACAGGTTGTGTCCCAGCGGGGGGGAGGGGCTGAGCGCAGAGGGTCCAGAGCTGTTGTAGGGGCCCGCGGTAATAGATTGCTTTCAGCTGAGGGGCCCAATGAAATATACTGTATGGGGCCAATGAAATATACTGTACAGGGGCCAATGAAATATACTGTACAGGGGCCAATGAAATATACTGTACGGGGGCCAATGAAATATACTGTACGGGGGCCAATGAAATATACTGTACAGGGGCCAATGAAATATACTGTACGGGGGCCAATGAAATATACTGTACGGGGGCCAATGAAATATACTGTACGGGGGCCCAATGAAATATACTGTACGGTGGCCCAATGAAATATACTGTACGGGGGCCAATGAAATATACTGTATGGGGCCATTGAAATATACTGTACGGGGGCCAATGAAATATACTGTACAGGGGCCAATGAAATATACTGTACAGGGGCCAATGAAATATACTGTACAGGGGCCAATGAAATATACTGTACGGGGGCCAATGAAATATACTGTACGGGGGCCCAATGAAATATACTGTACGGGGGCCAATGAAATATACTGTATAGGGCCAATTAAATAAATTGTACGGGGGCCAATGAAATATACTGTACGGGGCCAATGAAATATACTGTATGGGGCCAATGAAATATACTGTACGGGGGCCAATGAAATATACCGTATGGGGCCAATGAAATATACTGTACGGGGGCAATGAAATATATTGTACGGGGCCAATGAAATATACTGTATGGGGCCAATGAAATATACTGTACGGGGGCCAATGAAATATACTGTACGGGGGCCAATGAAATATACTGTACGGGGGCAATGAAATATACTGTACGGGGCCAATGAAATATACCGTACGGGGCCAATGAAATATACTGTACGGGGGCCAATGAAATATACTGTACGGGGGCCAATGAAATATACTGTACGGGGGCCAATGAAATATACTGTATGGGGGCCAATGAAATATACCGTACGGGGGCCCAATGAAATATACTGTACGGGGGCAATGTAATATACTGTACGGGGCCAATGAAATATACTGTATGGGGCCAATGAAATATACTGTACGGGGCCAATGAAATATACTGTACAGGGGCCAATGAAATATACTGTACAGGGGCCAATGAAATATACTGTACGGGGGCCCAATGAAATATACTGTACGGGGGCCAATGAAATATACTGTACAGGGGCCAATGAAATATACTGTACGGGGGCCAATGAAATATACTGTACGGGGCCAATGAAATATACCGTACGGGGGCCCAATGAAATATACTGTACGGGGCCAATGAAATATACTGTACGGGGTACGGGGGCCAATGAAATATACTGTACGGGGTACAGGGGCCAATGAAATATGCTGTACGGGGTACGAGGGCCGATGAAATATACTGTACGGGGTACGGGGGCCAATGAAATATACTGTACGGGGCCAATGAAATATACTGTACGGGGCCAATGAAATATACTGTACGGGGTACGGGGGCCAATGAAATATACTGTACGGGGCCAATGAAATATAATGTACGGGGCCAATGAAATATACTGTACAGACTGAACACAATGAAGCATTGCTTGGTCATTGGTTGAGCTCAACTGGTATTATCTGATTGTGTGCTTAAATTTAACAGCTGATTGGCTGATTGTAATCCATTACATCCCTTTCTACCAAAGAGACATTGAGTGCGTTTACATGCACACCAGTAAACTGATAACTCACAAACATCTGCTTATTGAAATAACCAGTTTTCCCTGTTTACATGCACATCAGTAACCTGACAATACAAGTAACCCACGTTTACATGACTTTATTAATAAATCAGGTTATTTGCCTCTAGTGATGTCAAAACATAATCATTTGTGTATCTGACTCTGAGTACTCCATTGGTTGTGTCAGTTGTAATGTTAAATAAAGCTTGCAGCATGTCAGCGGGAGCTTCCAGCTCATACGCTCCTCTCGTGCAGTTTCTGACTGAACCTCTTCTACTTCCGCTGCGTGAGATGGGAACACATTTCCTGGGTCATGAAAGAATCTGCGTTTGTGAGATTTCATTCATTCTTTCTTGCAAAACGCTCGCTCTGTCTGGATGTGCTTAAATCTGCACTGAGGATGCGTTCCTGTCATGCATCACACATGCGCACTTCAATAAGCCAATTTATTACCATTTTCTAAACTATAGCCAATAAACTGTGATAATGTGAGAAATGCTGAAGGTGTCTGAATAAATGTGGGATTGACTGTAGATATATATATATATAAATTATAAAGCTATATTATAACAAGGTAATTTAAATATTTTTTTAATAATAATAATAATAATATACTAATATATATATATATATACTAATCATATATGCTAATATATTTATTATTTATTTTATTGTCAATTATATTATTTGTTTTATTGTTTTTTTTTTCTTTTCCTTTTGCAACGGGTCATGCTATAAAGTATTTCTATAATAAAATACATATGTGACGTGTCTCATTGTATAATTAGCATCAAACTAACAATATAATTCTTATTCTCAGTGATTAAAGATTAAATATTGCACATCAAATAGGTGTCGATATGCAGTATGTAAATCAGCATTAAACAAAAGAAAGAAGAAGTAAGGCACGCTTTTTCTTAGCGTCCGTTTCCATGGTGACTCGTGGATCGGTCGCTCTGTTGAGAGTGTCTTGTGTGTTAACCGGGAACCAGCACACCTCGAGTGAGTTCAGGGTATGTGTGACGGTTAACCTTGCTTTCTGGAATACCCCCTGAACGACTGAATACATCTTACCAAGACGAGAATAAAAGGCATAAAACAACCTCTGAGATCAGACAGTTCAGCTCGTTAAAGCACTCACATGGCCTTGATTGATATCTTGCATTTGCCTTGATTGATTTTATTGTCAAGGCCTTTTCAAAGGATTGAAGGCTTTAATGCCTTGTAATTATGCTATTTTTAACATTTTAATTAGTAAATATGACCCCTTTGTGAACCACAGATTGATTTAACAATAATCAGTGTAGTCATAATAATATCACAATAATCGGCACGTCAATAGTGCATACTAGCAAAGCTAAAGACCAGTGCTTAATACACTACACCACTACAACAATGGGCTTAAACTTCATCCTGAAAGTGTGCTTACGAACAAAAGGTTTCAGATTTATAAAAGCCTTTATAAACCCAGTCAGTGGCAGATTACGTGCGTTACAGTTTTACTATGCATAGCGTCCTCTGCATATCATTTCCATCCACGTGATAACACGTTTAACAGTAGAAGACATCAGGAAAATATGACTATAAATGTAATTTGTGCCTCACGTTACATTGCTAAAAACCATTACCTTGTTGAATAAATTAATACAAAATTTTGTAAAATACATTTCAGAGAATAGTTATTCTTAATATTTTCCACTGGCCAAATAGTATTTCTAATCACTTTAAGCTTATCAAATGTATGCAGGTTTGCAAAAGGTAAACATATATTTTAGGGTATTTATATTTTTAATACAGATATTTTGCAGTGTATATAATGGTCTGACTGACAAATCATTTAAAAAATAAAACGTGCATATCCTTCGAATTCTAACCTTCAAATACCATGATATTTTTCACACTATTGGGAAGACCATGAAAATGGTTATGATTATGCTGTCTGTCTGAGGTTGGACAGTGTCATCGGACTTGTTCCTTCAGTGTGTCATGATGCTGTCTGATGTGTTGCTAATATCTGCTGCGCATCACTGATCGTTATTCACGAGTCTACTGTTCACAACACAATTATCATGCGCAAGCAATCCTCGCTGGTTAAAACACAGCATGCCACAGGAAAAGTGCTCAAAAGCAGCACATCCACTGCAAATGTTTCTATTTAAATTAATATAAAAAATGTTCTGTATAACTCCATTAATGAGAGTGGCAGTGTGTATATCAGATGAGTTTAATCATTCTCTTTACTTCATTACTACGCTCGCTCCAGTAAAAGAGTGTCCGTACGGTGTGCACATATTTACGCCTAGTTTATGTTTTATATATCCTGATATGTGCGTGGGAATTTGCACATTTCTAAGCCCATCAGGTTTTTTGCAGTGTTCATTTTGACAGCAAATTTTGATTTAGTTTTAGTCATATTTTAGTCACCTGAATGGTTTTAGTTTTAGTCGACTAAAATCTAATGCGTTCAGTTCAATTGTAATGCATTAATTGAGCATTTAAGCATATCATAACCCACTGTTACTGACATTTTGACATGATTGTGTTTGTGACCGCTCACGCGCAGAAATACACGAGAGCTCAATTCACTTTTGTTTGTTTTTTAAAAACATCTATATAGTTTTTATAATGTTGTATTTCTGTTTTAGTGTATCTAAGCTAAAGCTTCAGATAAGGTTAAGTTTACATTTATTTAATTTCAAGTAATGAATATGTTTTAATGGTTTTAGTTAACTATTATAACTTTATTGAATAATGTGTGTCAAATACTGTTCTTAGTCTTTCCTCCTGAATATGAATGAAATTAAATAGTTTATTGTGTAAAACGTGTATATAATGCGTGACTTTTAATTATAAACAAGCTGGAGATACACCGGGACTCTTATTTTGCAGTTCAGATGAGGAGATAAAATAAGCCTCGTTACAACCGTCTAAAACATATGACTATATAAACATGGTACAGTAAACATTGTGATTATTCCTCAGCATTAGCTCATAAACATTGCCTGTCATAAATGTGTGTTATTGATTGATTGAGCCGCTCTGAAGCGCTGTCGCCTGAGCCTGCAGAAGCTCAACAGCTCCGTGTTTTCCCGCCGTTAGATCCACACGTTACGCAGGACATCCGTTCTGACGGGATCTCTTCCCTAATCGCCCCTCCCTAACATTCTCCTCTCGTTTTTATTCCTTGACAGTAGATTTTCCTCATAGTTTTTGTCATCCAACACTGGGTTTTATTTAGTTATCGTCTCGTTTTCGTCAGTGAAGAAAGGTCGTTGATGAAAATTATGATGAAAATTATTCGTCAACGAACTTAACCGTTTTTTGTGCCGTTTGGCATAAAGCTTATACTGCTGTATCTGGAAGTCCCCGATGGCCAGATACATTAGCTAATGTGCAGTTATAAACACAGCTTACTGCACGGATTACTGCGCAAATAATGCAATGTGCTCGACCCTCCTTTCCCACAGTGACGAATGAATTAATTACTTCAGTTATTGGCTCTGACTTGTTTTTAGGTGTTTATCACGTTAATCAAATGACCAAACACTGGCAGAGCTGCACAACTTCCCCTTCCTCATACACTGCAGTGAAGCCATGTGCATTTATGTCACTTTATATGGGTTTTCTTTCTGCAGAGATTTCTGACACAATTCACTTTAAAGGTTGGCAAAAATAATATCCTTCTATAAACCGATTTATTAAAGAAGCAAAAGGCAAAAACTGCATGGGCTGTTGGGGCAGAGCTCATTGGGTTAGATACGCCTTCGGCAGATGTCTGCTAATCATATGACTAATATAAATGAGTTGAAAAACACACTCCCTGACAAACGGTGAAAACAATTATTTGCCCATTTAACATAGGATGGCTGTGCAACGGAGCTCATTTAAGGGCAAGAATGGTGACAAATAATGCCGCTCCGCTACGAAGCGCTAGCATTGACGCATTCTGAGATTACCGTCATTTATATCAGTTTAGGCACTCGAAGGAGAAAATAAATGATTAAGGAGATGTAAAAGTGCAAACTACGTGAAGGGAAGAGGCGAAGTGGCGGTTTTCACGAGAGAGATCAGAGCAAAGAACGGCGGTGTGTTTCCTCGTACCAGCGCTATAAATAACGTCCAAAGGCCAAAGTCATTAACCTTTTAGAGCTTGGCCAGGCGGGTTACAATCAGAGGAGCAAGAGAAAGAAGGTAATAGAGATGATCTTGGAAAAACAATCACCTCTCACGTGATAGAATGAGGGGGTGAATAGAGAATGAAAATTAACAAAAGATTATGAGGCATGAGGAACTAAAGACAAAGGCAGGGAAGAAAAATTCAGCAAAGTTTCAACCCCCTTAATTTTGCCCAACTCTCATTGCTGGTGGAACGTATATGAAGTGTTGTTTAGAGGAGGCCGCAGATGTTGGTTCACGGAAGGTTCACCCATTACCCAGAGCCCACAGCCGGCCGGGGGACTAACCGCTCTGATCAGCGCCGGCACAGGCCCCAATGATTTTCACATCAAGCCACCTGATGTACAGCTCCACCATCCACCAATCACTCGCACATATCGATCCGCCCTTAAATGAGCCTTCCCTGCTTTGTACCATGAGCAATAATTAAAAAGGCAGCCATTGATTATAACTAATATTATGAGAGATCAGGATGTACACATGCTTCATGTTTTTGAACCATGCTTTTGTTCAGTTTGAGAAGGCAATCTAAAGCAGAACAAACACACATCTCGGATTCCTCCAAACATGCATCCATGTGGCTGATATTGTGAGGTTATTATATATATTTGAGTGGCACATCCGTGGCAATTATTACAAAAAAGGGATGACCATGAACTAGTGTGATTTATGTATTTAATTGAAACTCCACAAGCATTTTTGTTTAATATCTATATTCCTGTGTCTAAAAATTAAAATGACTCTATTCTTAGTAGGTGTTACAGTTACAATGATAAATTACATCAAATATTGTGTTAAAAACTGTTAAAATACACAACCTCGCTAATAATCCCTGCTAACAAATAATATTTTCACTGCTGTTTTTCATCACAGAGCTTTTTTTTTTTATAAGTAAAACTGTCATCCTTTTTTTGTCTTTACAGAGAAAATGTCATCTTAAAAGGCGTCTCTAACGACATTATAAGGAAAGCGCAAGGCACCGGCGTGGAAGCATGAATAAAAACAGACAGGAATGAATCAAGGGCATTCGTGATCAGCTTTAATGCAATCACAGAAACGGCTGAAGCCTCGGTCAAAGGTTTTGTGCTTGTGTGTGATTGTTTGTCAAGGAAACACCATGAGAGGAGCTATGGGACCAGAACGGATATTGATATGAGTAAATTGATATTGATATGGATTTGAATTGATATAGATCGGGGTTTGGAAGTAGTATAATAAAGAGTTCTTGAAGATAAACTGTGGTCAGACAATCAATGAGGATTGTGACAGTTACGGTCTCAGATAAATCACATGTACTCTCAGTGAATGTGCAAATTAAATGTTTATTATTATTATTTTATAAACTATTAGAGATGCTTTGACCTTTATGATTCAGTTTCACTTTAACATTTAGTTAACCCATTTTGTCCCATAATTAGAATTAGAGGAAAAGTTGCACTCTATAACAATTGCAATCATATCAGTTGTCATATTCGGACAGGTATGCAAAATCAGCCAAATGAGCAGAAGCTGTTTGTGATTCAGGGTGAAATACTGCCATCTAGTGACTCCACAAACCCTCCGGTCAGTCACATGCATGCTTGTATAGTTAGAAAGGCACTTTCAAATGAATAACCTGATGTGCTGCATGCGTGTTATTTATCTAAAACAACACACCATACTAATATAACATGTACTGTATGATGAATAATGATCATTTATGATTAATAAATGTTCTCCAGATCATTTATTAATACCCTCATAATTGAAAAGGACGCACAAAGGCTTTTGTCATGCTTTCCAAATTCCCTGGAACATCAGACTTCGGATTCATAATGAGGTGAATGATGGAAGCTTGCAGAATGAAGACGACTACATTTCAGGTCAAATTTAATCAAATTTGTTGCCATAAAAATTAAAAAGAGTCTCAATTAAAGCTTTTAGAGGAATGCTTACAATGTATTTGGCCCCTCTTAGCTTCCTATAACTGGATTTTAGCGGAAATGTAATCCTAATGTTCTTCTGCCATGGGAGAAGCATCTCAGGGTCATTGACTCCGCCATGAACTCCAGATTAAGGGGAAATGTCTATCGTTTCACCAACTACAGCCGCTCTGTGTTCATTGCCATATGTGCTGTATATAATAATAATAATAATATAATAATGTGAAGGGAAATACACCGATCAGGCATAGCATTATGACAGGTGAAGTGAATAACACTGATGATCTCTTCATCACGGCTCCTGTTAGTGGGTGGGATATATTAGGCAGCAAGTGAACATTTTGTCCTCAAAGTTGGACAAATGGGCAAGCGTAAAGATTTGAGCGAGTTTGACAAGGGCCAAATTGTGATGGCTAGACGACTGGGTCAGAGCATCTCCAAAACTGCAGCTCTTGTGGGGTGTTCCCGGTCTGCAGTGGTCAGGATCTATCAAAAGTGCTCCAAGGAAGGAACAGTGGAGAACCGGAGACAGGGTCATGGGCGGCCAAGGCTCATTGATGCACGTGGGGAGCGAAGGCCGTGTGGTCAAATCAAACAGACGAGCTACTGGAGCTCAAATTGCTCCAGAAGTTAATGCTGGTTCTGATAGAAAGGTGTCAGAATACACAGAGCATTTCAGTTTCAATCACAGTGCAACAAAAGGGGGACCAACACAATATTAGGAAGGTGGTCATAATGTTATGCCTGATCGGTGTAGTGGACAGCACTGCTGTTAATGGCTCAAGTGTGAGGAGTTTGAATTTCTGGATTTTGGCATTTTGTCAAGCCAAATATCATCCATTTTACTGAAAATTGGGTATAAATATACCTTGATCCATATGCAAAATTATTTATTATGCATAACTAAATAGGGACCATAATCACTTTTATTCTATTTTAGTGCAATTATTCTAGTGATTACATTTTGATCAAGAAAACACTCTAAAATGCTGGGTTGTTTCAACCCATGTTTGGGTCAAATATGGACAAACCCAACTGTTGGTTTAAATTTGTTAATTACATTTTTAAACCAACGGTTGGGTTTGTCCATATTTGACCCAAACATGGGTTGAAACAACCCAGCATTTTTAGAGTGAAGTATAATATCATTATTACATGCATTTTTGACAGTATTATATTGGACACAGCTGTCCCCTGAATCCTGTAAAGAAGCCGGGACCTTCTGATAATTTTACTTGTATACAGTGCAGCCAATCACCATTAACTTGAACCAAATCAACCAAATGTTGAGTCCATCCGCATTTAAGCATGCAAATCTGCTCAGCATTAAGTGAGGCTCCTTTTGATTTGATTGCTCCCTTGATGTATGTTTTGCAAACTGTTATCTGCTTGGTGATGCCAATTACCCACACCCGAAAATTGTAAACCCACCCCCCGAATCGCCCAGCCCTCCTCCTCCTCCCGGAGACGGTAGTTTGCTTCCGCCTCGGGCTACACTTTAATACATCAGTCATTATGTTGAGCTCGCGTCACGTGGAGGGCCTCATTACTTGCTGAACGGACCCTTTCCCGTGTCAACTTTTCCTCTCTATCAGATCAGCATTGCTCGGACAAAACAAATATTGTATTGCATATTTCTCTGTGGTGTTTTAACCGTTCCAAGAGACGACTCTCCTACAGTCTTCAGCTATTGAAATATCAACTCTTTGACCGGGAAGGAGTCGCAATGAGATATTGCTGCAGATAAAGCTGTTAAATTCAGATTAGCTTGGAAAATGCCCTGTCAGCCTGCAGTCGTACATGATGCTGCGCAAAAAACACATGCTTTCGCTCAGGCACACACACACTTTAAACAAATGCGTATACTTAGACACAAACAAATAGGCTGTACTTTGGAGATATCAGCTGTTATCACCATCCGTCCCCAGGCGCTATGCTAACAGCCTCCTCTACAAGCCAATTTACAAGGATCTGGTCATGTTTGCATTAGCCTCTTCCTAGAGCATGAACAGAGTGCGGCTATATGAATAATTCAGTCTAGCTCCTGGCCATTAGCATGTTTCCCTTGAATAAAGTGATAATAGGTTATCATCTGTGAAATGGAAATTGCATAACAAAGACAGAGAAAATGTCTGCTGTTACACCAAAGAAAATTAATTTCACAGCACATCTGCTCCACAAAGCCTGACCTGCGAATGCAAAGTAAGATAAAATGTACTGCCTCAATAATTAGATTAGCATTCCTGCTCGCAGGCGGGAATCTTCAGTCCTACCGTTCCTTTTCCCAAATACCTCAGTTTGCAATAATGAAACGACTGAACTAATTATGCAAAGTTGAAAACATATTGTATTACCTTATTATATTAAGCAAATGATGCATGGATCATACACGATGCCTTTGCTTGAGCAATAATAGCTTGGCTCCTTGCAAACATAAGGCAATAATCACTAACCATGGCATTTAGCTTTAAATTGCCTTACAGTCCTCGAAGAAGCAACTTTCACAGGGTGGGAATTTATTTGTAAGCTTCTGAACGTGTGTTTTTCTCTCCAGGAGAGAAGTAAAACTATTACATTTAGAAGGGATTCCTTGTCATTAGTCTTTTCCATTTTAGTTTAAAATTCTACAAAAGAAGAAGAAAGGGAATTTAATTGATTCCCAAAGTTGCCTGGTAGCCATCTTTTTTTTTTTGCTTGAATGCTTATGCTTGGACAGCTGAAAATGATAAGAGATCGTGAGCTGCTAATCTAAAATAAAGACTGATAGACCCTTAGGGCCATAACCACGAGATGATCCTCTGACTGTCACATTCCACCTCTATCCCTGGTTAGTATCTGTGTTCTCTTCCACAGTTACGGATTATGTTACCATGGTTACTGATTGTGCACACCTGTTTCTTGTTTAGCCCCCTTTGGTTCATTTGCTCAAACTTGTCTTGATGTTTCTATGCTGAGCTTATTATGATAAGCCAACATACTGATATTCTATTTGACTTTAGTAGGCACTATTGTTATCACTCACACTTATTATTAATTATAATAATAATAAATTCATTCTCTTTCATCAATAAAACTTCAGCAAAGATCAACTCGTTTGCATCAGGGCTCTCTTTCACAGAGCAATTTCAATATGAGGGTATGACTAAAGAAAAAATTATATATTGTTTGTGTACTAGGAAAGGATTGTATTCCACAGTATCAACTCAACCCCTGAATATTAATTTAATTTAAAATAATTTACCTTAATATTCATGAATATTCTTTAATAATATAAACAAACCTTATATTACTTTAATTGTCTAGACCATATAGACTGTTTAATCTGTCCCATATTAAATCCTTTTTTTGGTTTTGTATTTACATTAAGAAAAATATCTCACCCCTCCCAAATAGTTCAGGTAAGAGGTGAGTATCTTGCAATATTCCAACAGTTCAATAGAAATCCATGAATAGACGTCCAACGTGTAGGCCCCGTTTCACAGACAGGGCTTAGACTAAGCCAGGATTAAGCCTTAGTTCAATTAGAGCATTTAAGTAGCTTTTATAAACATGCCCTAGAAAGATTAAAAAACATTACTGGTGAGCATCCTGAAACAAAACAATGACATTGGCATATTTTAAGATATGTCAGTGCAAGTTGCTTTGAGTTAAAACAGCTCAAACATGCATTTTAGTCTAGGACTGGCTTAAGCCTTGTCTGTGAAACCGGGGGAAAGTGTCTCAAACCATAAACAAGCATCCGTCCAGGTAATCAAAGGTGTAGAAAAAGATCAAATCATAGTCCAGATGAAGTGTTCTTATTGTTTGATGAATGAGGCCAAAAGAGAACACTCTGAACAAAATGCAAAACACAAATCAAAATATGCAATTGACACAGATAACAAACATAGAATTAAAAAATATATACAACTTACATTGAGCTGTAGAACCAAAGATGTTCCTCATAATAGGGTTTCAGCGTTCAATCTGAGTTGAGCAAACACTCAAAGCCATCCCAGTAATGCAAAGGTGCATTAGAACTAAGAAACTGATGTTTCCTTCAGGCTGTTGGTCTGCTGAATATCAGCTTGTTTTTATTCTTTACTCTGCTTCAGCTTTAAGCTTCTCCCTATAGCAAAGGCTAAGAGGCCTCCCCATGTGAAATATCACTCCACATCTCTGCACAAGCAACATTTCTCCCAGAGAGCGCCATAACGAAGAAGAAAACCACTATGATTTTTGAAATACTGCTGTTGCTGTGCACCATCCACTGAGGCGTAGCATCATCAGTTAGTGTGTAAAATGCTTTTAAAAAGAAAATGCTCTCTGCTCAACTTTTGCATAAAGAAGAAAACCCCTGGCACACTGGTTCTGTGGCTGCATATATCAGCGTCCTGGGGGTCCGATGTTGAGCTCGAAGCTATGGAGAGTGAGTAGATGGATCTTTCTCTCTCTCTCTCTCCGGATCACATTAACCTTGGTTGAGTTTATGCGTGAGGAGTTTTGTCCGAGTCAAGAAACTGCATTGTGTGCTTCCTTCCGTCTCAATGACGTGCTTACCATGGCTGTGTTGGACTCTGAGGAGTTTGGTGGTGAATCGGCTGACGCTGTACCCGAGTGGAGAGAAGGCACGGCTTTTCTATGGAAGTAGACGGGTAAACTTTTTTCTCTCATGGATTGCAATGGTTCTCCTCTGTGGCTCACATTCTGAGTGTCAAGGCCTTTGATGCAGCCGACCCAAGTTTGAGTCCCACGCTTGACAGGCACATGCTTCAAAGGCAGTTTAACTGTGTGTTTTAGACAGAAGCTCTCTCCCCAGCAAGTCTTTGGAGCACAGAAGTTGTGCCTCATTTACATGACTAGCCCCTCTGAAGGAATGTTGCAAACTACTATGCGTATTTGTCTTTCTCCTCATTGCCCTCTGGAGCCTGTCCTGTTACGTCTGAAGCACAAAGCACTTTAGACACTAGCAGACTGTTTGTACTTCCGTACTCCTTTGCACTCCGTGCCACAGAGCTTTAGGACCTCAGGAGTCGTGCCTCGGCTTGAGAGTCAACGACCCCAGATCCGTCTGTTTTGTACAGAGGCAAAAGGCTTCCGGGAATATCATCACCTTGTGCCACAGCGGGAATGTCCACAGTCCTCTTTTGATGACTAGTGGGCTTGGAAAGATAGATGATCTAAACACATCAGTCAGCCACTTTTCCAAAAAGTTTGCCGTATCCTTTCGCATTTTCAGGCAGGTTGATTAAGCAGAAATTGCATGCACTGTTTTCTGGAACTTCTCAACATTATCCACAGCTTCGCTGATTCAGTGCTCAGCTTCTGATAGTCTTCCACCAAATTTTTCATGTCTGCAAGAGCCTTCATCTCCTCATTTTAACCCTTATTGCTCAGAGAGTTCCTGTTAGCTTAGCACTAGCTTTGCTACCGTCTGGAGTTTCCTCAGTCTTATTCAGATTTTTCTTCGTAGGTTCTACAATTTGCCATGGTGATACTATAGTCATTGTGACCACAGTTGAAAACAGAGACTACTTAGTCATCCTAAATGTATTTCACGTTATAAAATGTGAATCGTGGTGGCTTCCCAAGATCAGGATTGAAAACCACAGCTCTAGTCTATGCAATGGGAGGTGAGACTGAGAATATTCTAGCTTTCTTTTAGCTTTGATCATGATAAGTAGACATTTGCTGTAGTACTAGAAGAATTTGAGGAGTATTTCATACTGAAACACAGTCTAACAGACTGTCACAGAAATTACACTTGATGCATACACTGAATCAGAGGCAATATTTGCAAATACGTGGAATGCAGAGCGAAATCACGTCAAACACAGAAAGCTTACAAGAAGGAGGGGGAGACATGAAGCACACAGACAAAGGGGAGAAGCAACACAAAATAGCACAGCCTGCTTTGGCAACGTGAGGAACGTCTCAGGTTATGTATGTAACCCGGTTCCCTGAGAAGGGAATGAGATGCTGCTTCATGGTGTTGATGCTATAGGAATGCCTCCAGAGTAACCAGTGTCTGAAGAAAGTGTAAAAATATGCCAGTATCATTGGCTGACGGCACCTATCATGCAATCCCCAGATTCGAATTGTCTGAAGGAAGACGAGGCAACGAGACAGCTTCTCATTCTTTTCTCATGGAACCTGAGACATTCCCTTTCAAAGCAACTTCCACACTGCATCATGGTGTTGATGCTATGGGAACGTTAATACCCCCTCCACCATACTGACCAAATGCCTTCCCAACCAAGCTGTGAACTAAGGCAAGCACAGACCTAGTGAGCAAAAATTATTAACCCAACGGAGCCTGAGGTTAAAAACCTGCCCATACCATGGATTTTAAAAGTGTGTGGAAAGACGCAGCCTGCCATAGCACTGAATCCAGAGAGTGCTAGCAGCTGAGAGGTCTAATGACCTCATTCAAAAGACCAGACCCTGTTGTGGCGCTTCTCCACTGCTTGGTGCGGCTCACTTAAATAGTACCACCTCGGTTGAGGTTCCAAGCGACCCGTACCGATACTAAAATGTGACGTGTAAACACTGCAGATCACTGATTGGTCAGAGAGAATCGTCACTACCTGCGTCATTGGATTTGTGACACAAGACACCAAACCCGCTAAAAACAAACTATCTTCATCTTGCAGTGAAAAATATCCTCATGCCGAGAATTAAGAACACCATTCCGTCTATATCCTGTGTTGTGTAGCGTTTACAATGATGTCACAGCAGTAGAGGCGGCGCAACTATAACGATTAGTCTATAATCCCACCTACTTTGAAGCAGTACTAAACTGCAGTGGAAAAGCAAACCGAGCTGAAGTAAAGCGAGCCGAGCCGTTCTAAGCCGAGTCGTTCCACGCAGTGGAGAAGCGCCATTAGATAGTCCCCCCTCGGGGGGCAGAAACCATTCACGTATTTGCAGGACCAAGCCTTGTGCTTCAAAGAAGATCTCTTCAGAATTAGAGATAATATGTTCCTAACCATCTCAGGCCTCAAAAGAAAGTGGGGCCATAGGCACTTTGGACCGCAGAAAAGACTCTGGTGTGGTTTGAATGATATACACTACCAGTCAAAAGTTTGGAAACGGGACTAAGTCTCCTCTGCTCACCAAGGCTGCATATGTTATAAAAAGTACAAAAGAAACTGTAATATTGTGAAATATTATTAAAATTAGGGGTGTCGCAATATACCGGTATAACAATAGTTCAGCTTTGTTTTTAATGTCAAAGTAGTTGTATTTCGTTCTGTTTCTTTAGAAAAAAATGTTTGGAGCAATTTTTTTTGTTAAATTAAAGTTTTAGTTTTTTAAAGCGACGACCAAGCGGCCGCTGGCCGACAGTGAGTTAACCACATGTTTGATCAATGTAGCCTCTCAAATCAACACTTGACTTGTCTATAATAAAATCCATAGATATAAAACACTTCAAGCATATCACAATGTGAAAACGCATTTCTGACAAGCTGAGGCAGGCTCACAATGACGCTCGCAAACGAAACGGGCTATCTAAACTAATAAACAACATAAAGATAAAAAACATGCAGGTTGTCTTACCTTACACCTCTCCGCAAAATTAATATTAATCTGATCTTCAATTCCCACGCTATAGGCTATGCAAATTTAACGGAGTTCACGTCAACGAAAGCAACAGATTCGAGCTGCATTTTATTGA
>CM077201.1:41225236-41280236 GCA_039654625.1 Rhinogobio ventralis
ATCTAATATCGTGACAGCCCTATTTCAGATAAATGCTGTTCTTTTGAACTTTCTATTCATGAAATAATCCTGAAAAAAAATTGTACACAACTGTTTTCAACACTGATAATAATCATAAATGTTTGTTGAGCATCAAATCCTCATATTGAATGATTTGTGAAGGATCATGTGACACTGAAGACTGGAGTAATGATGATAAATTCAGCTTTGATCACAGGAATACATTGCATTTTAAAATATATTCAAATAGAAAAAAGTTATTTTAAATTGTAAAAATATTTCACAATAGTACTGTTTTTGCTGTATTTTGGATCAAATAAATGCAGCCTTGGTGAGCAGAAGAGACTTCTTTCAAAAACAATCCAAATAGTCCAGTTTCCAAACGTTCGACTGGTAGTGTATGAACGCAACACGGACCAAAGGTGTGTAAACTAACCACAAACGGGACATGATGTCCCAAGATGCAACCCTAAAAAGGACCGAATGCTCACGCGCACCTGTTTTTCTCGCCATAGTCGCGATGTTGCCCATCACAGTTTGGTACAGGCGTCAGAACTGCGCCTCCTCACAGCAGATCGTGTGTGTGTGTGTGTGTGTGTGTGACTGGGATTCCTGCCGCTGTTTTGACTCCTTCACACATTTTATAAGCTCTTCACGATTTCTCAGCTGGTCAAACATCATATGTAGCTACGCACATACAGCGAGCACAGCATTATTTGGGATATTTGGAAAGTTCCATCTCAAATTATATGTCATAAAAAAAGCAGCATCCCTATCCCTGTGATCGCATCCCTATCCCTATCCCATTCGGTTCGGTATATTTAGGCTCAGTGTTAAAAATGTGACCGCTAAGTGGACCAGGGATATATATATATATATATATATATATATATATATATATATATATATATATATACACTCACCTAAAGGATTATTAGGAACACCTGTTCAATTTCTCATTAATGCAATTATCTAATCAACCAATCACATGGCAGTTGCTTCAATGCATTTAGGGGTGTGGTCCTGGTCAAGACAATCTCCTGAACTCCAAACTGAATGTCAGAATGGGAAAGAAAGGTGATTTAAGCAATTTTGAGCGTGGCATGGTTGTTGGTGCCAGACGGGCCGGTCTGAGTATTTCACAATCTGCTTAGTTACTGGGATTTTCACGCACAACCAATTCTAGAGTTTACAAAGAATGGTGTGAAAAGGGAAAAACATCCAGTATGCTGCAGTCCTGTGGGCGAAAATGCCTTGTTGATGCTAGAGGTCAGAGGAGAATGGGCCGACTGATTCAAGCTGATAGAAGAGCAACTTTGACTGAAATAACCACTCGTTACAACCGAGGTATGCAGCAAAGCATTTGTGAAGCCACAACACGCACAACCTTGAGGCGGATGGGCTACAACAGCAGAAGACCCCACCGGGTACCACTCATCTCCACTACAAATAGGAAAAAGAGGCTACAATTTGCACGAGCTCACCAAAATTGGACAGTTAAAGACTGGAAAAATGTTGCCTGGTCTGATGAGTCTCGACATTCAGATGGTAGAGTCAGAATTTGGCGTAAACAGAATGAGAACATGGATCCATCCTGCCTTGTTACCACTGTGCAGGCTGGTGGTGGTGGTGTAATGGTGTGGGGGATGTTTTCTTGGCACACTTTAGGCCCCTTAGTGCCAATTGGGCATCGTTTAAATGCCACGGCCTACCTGAGCATTGTTTCTGACCATGTCCATCCCTTTATGACCACCATGTACCCATCCTCTGATGGCTACTTCCAGCAGGATAATGCACCATGTCACAAAGCTCGAATCATTTCAAATTGGTTTCTTGAACATGACAATGAGTTCACTGTACTAAAATGGCCCCCACAGTCACCAGATCTCAACCCAATAGAGCATCTTTGAGATGTGGTGGAGCGGGAGCTCCGTGCCCTGGATGTGCATCCCACAAATCTCCATCAACTGCAAGATGCTATCCTATCAATATGGGCCAACATTTCTAAAGAATGCTTTCAGTACCTTGTTGAATCAATGCCACGTAGAATTAAGGCAGTTCTGAAGGCGAAAGGGGGTCAAACACAGTATTAGTATGGTGTTCCTAATAATCCTTTAGGTGAGTGTATATATATATGTATTTTTTTTATCCAGACCAAACAAACCAAACTAAATATAACCGTTTGGAGCTGGGTTACAAGTTCTTCAGTCACGGGGCATTTTACTGTGACCACAATGTCACTGCATGGCTGGTCAGGGATGTTAGTGTTCCAGTCAGAGTCTTCTTTTCTTTTAAAGTAGATACATGTTTATGGCCAAATGATACATTTAAGTGCAATACATCAGGTGAAAAGTTAACAAATGAAATGTGTTCAATCTAGTCATCACTAGACCTCTCTCTGTCAGAACATATCAGATTTTGTTTGATATGTAAAGCAGACGGGAAGAGCAGGAAGCAGGAGATTAAGTGATGGTAAAATAATTGAATATAGTTTACTGAGAAATCTTAGTTGCATGATGTTAATTGCATCTCTATGATCAGTATGCCTTTGTCTGATCAGAATTTTTTGCCAGGCCTTTGCCTTGAGATGACAATACAGCACAGAACATGAAAGTACATGTGTATTGAATAGATTAAGACATTAATACAAAGTATAAAAGAGAATAAAGAAACGTGAATTTAGATGTTTGTGACTGCTATCCAGACGTCACGCCAAAGGTGTGTAATCCTGAAAAATAGTGTGTAATAGTTTAACACTGTATACTGTTGCACAAATGGCAAAATATCTTCATCACTGAACAGCGAGGGCTCATAGAACAATCTCGATGAGGCCCGCGGGAGCTCCTGGCCACACAGAGGATTGTTTTGCGTGATTGTAACTGAGAGAGCTGTCTCTGTACCTGCAGCTAAAATACAACAAAACAAGCATAATTTCCTCTTCATATGGGACATCTGATTACCACAGCAGTTGCTTACATCTGTTCATATTTAATACCTTCTTAGTTTCAGTAAAAACAGAAATGAACCGGCACATTCCTCTGCTTAGCCATGACGTGACCTGTGGTCGAAAGCTGATGACGCAACACTCACTCATAAGCTAAAATCTGATTGGCTAAAGAGTACGACTGATCCGGGTGGATCAGTCTTAAAAACACACACACACACAAATCTAAGGCAATTCACACGTGAATGACGATTTGCACATTCCCATTCAAGGATGAACTTGTACATTTTAAACATTCGAAAGTTTTTGTGCACAGTTGTAAATCTACGAATTGTGTTTTGCATTTGTGAAATGTATTTTATGAATATATTATTTTATTTTGCGCACGTGAATTTGGTTTCATGCATGTGAATTTGGCCACACGTGTGCGTCGTGTTTTTTTGTGTGAATTATTAGTGAGACTGATCTGTCTCCATAGAATAGGGTCCGGTCAATCGAAGCGTGGCCTAAGGATCTGATCTGGGCTGGGGTTCATACACATTTAACACTACCACTGTTGTGATTTAATTGTGCCATAATGTACAAAAGGCTTTCTCATTATAATATGTTAAAGATAAATCTCCTCTTGTCCTCTATAACCCATAATGAAAATTATATGATAGCCCGGCCTCTTATCACTCCTTACATTGAATATCCAATTTGAAAACCAATGTTACCCTATGCATATGTTAGCAGAATCAATAGACACATCTCCATCACTTTTCTAAACATGTCATTTATCAAACAATCTGATTGTGTCCGTTTTATCATGTTATTATTTCTTTCTCATACTATTGTCAACAGAATCAAAATGTCTGTTTGAGCAAAATGGCTCAGTATTGGGTCTCGGCATCACTGAGATGGGCTAAGTTGGATAAGGAGTGTGTTCTTGGATTGTGTGTCGACAGGAGACTTTGAGGCTTGGAAGTAATACATCCTAAATCTGTTCTATCCCCTTACATTCATAGATAAGGCAGCCCAGAATCAAACTCATTTAAATGTCTGTACGCAGAGCAAACACTCAGCCATGCCAATGTGAAGACGGTCAGCTAAACCTCAGCAGTGAAGGCTGCTATTGGTCAATCATTATCTGAATAAATAAATATTTGATGTGGTTTCTGCACACCATCTAAACTAAAATTGAACTAAAATTTGAGTTGACTGTTTGATGCTAATGTTGTACAAAGGAAATGTATATGTTTTGCATTGCACAGTCATTCGCTCATATGCCGTTATGTGTGACACTGTCAGTACTTGAGCTGACAGGCTATTCATCACTCTGCTAAGTCGCAGCATTGCATTCTGCCTGCTATTATGACAGCCACATTATTCACCAGGATTAGGGCCAACCACACAGGCCCCTGTGCGTCTGCACCAGTTCCAGTTCTTTATCGATCTCTGTTCTCTCCATTACCAAAAAGAGGGGCTATCTGCATGACAGCGAGCACACTGTGCATGTTGATGATGCTCTTGCCTGCTGCACAATTTGTTTTTTTATAGAGGAGAAGGTGAGGAGAGAGATAAAGAGGCACTGTACGGACTCTCCTGAGAGAGCCATATAATGGAGTGCTGGATGACTTAAATACGCAGAGTAGAAGGGCCTTCAGCGGAGAAGAGTGATGCCGCTTCTCTTTAAACAGTTTAAGTTATCTTGGACGTTCCATGTTTTGATAAGGGATAAATGAGGTTTTGGGGGCGCAGCTTGATTCAGATGTTATGTAAATACCCAGATAGCTCCAAAAACACCTGAGTATGATCTAAATGGAGTTGTATGCATGCTTTTTTTCCTTAGGAAATCATGCTCTCTGAGAAGTGCTAGAAGATAAACAGAGGCAAGTGCATCACAGTGTCTCTTCCCTGGCTTCCCGTGAATCAAATATCCCACAAAGGATGCAAATTAAAGGATTAGTTCACTTTAAAATGAATTAGCCCATGATTTACTCACAGCCCTCAAGCCATCCTAGGTGTGTATGACTTTCTTCTTTCTGATGAACACAATCAGCGTTATATTATTAAATGTCCTGACACTTCCAAGCTTTATAATGGCAGTGACGGGTCCATTGAATTTGAAGCCCAAAAAAGTGCATCCATTCATCCATCATAAATGTGCTCCACACGGCTCCGGGAGTTAAAGGATTAGTTCACATCAAAATGAAAATGTCTTGATAATTTACTCTAACCCTAACCCCCATTTCATCCAAGATGTTCATGTCTTTCTTTCTTCAGTCAAAAAAAAATTAAGTTTTTTGAGAAAAACATTCCAGGATGGGCTAACCCTAACCCTAATCTAACCCTTAAGACCTAACCCTTAATCCTAACCCTAATCTAACCCTAACCCTAACACCTAACACCTAACCCCTAACCCTAACCCTAACCCTAACCCTAACCTAACCTAACCTAACCTAACCTAACCCTAACCCTAACCCTAACTAACCTAACCCTAACCTAACCTAACCTAACTAACCCCAACCCCTAACACCTAACCCTAACCCTAATCTAACCCTAACCCTAACACCTAACACCTAACCCCTAACCCCTAACCCCTAACCCTAACCCTAATCTAACCCTAACACCTTGTTTGCTTGGAAGTGTCAGGATATTTATTAATATAACTCTGATTGTGTTCATCAGAAAGAAGAAAGTCATACACACCTAGGATGGGTTAAGGGGGAGTAAATCATGGGCTAGTTTTCTGTTTAAAGTGGACTAATCCTTTAAGGAAAGCTGGATGTTAATTAACATCATGATATGTGTAAACATGCATGTGCGTAGCTGTGGATTATCCTGCTTATACCACGGTCACTTCCCAGCACTGACAAGTTAAAGTTGTCATTTAGGTTGGAGGGTAAAAGTAATAGTTATTTTTGTTAGTTATTTAGGCTATGTGTGGTTAAATCTGGCATTCTGCATGCATTCACACAGCAGAAGAACGCGGTTGTCAGTGCTGTATTTGGCTCTTTAACACAGTTACATTTACACACAAGTTCAGTTATTTATGGCATTCTATAACCAAACTCACACACGTACATTTCAGGACTCAAAACCGCAGTTTCGGTCGAAGCTCTGCTTTGTGAACACAACCGGACTGTACAACTACACAACTCTGCGCTGCACATACGTGTGTTTTCATGTGTGACTTACAGCGACGGAGGCATGAGCTGTGTTTCATCTGAAGGTTTTAGACCCATCAGTTTGTGGACTCTATAAAAGCACATAAAACATAAAGCACACAGGTGCACTAGTCATTATGTAAGAGTTCAATTCAAAATTGCATCTTGTGTAAAAACTCTAATTGCACTGTTTTTGTTTGACATAATATAATTGTAGATATGCAACATCTGGTACACTCACCTGAGGTCCATTCAACCCGATCTCACGAGAACTTTAATGAAAAAAAAAAAAAAACCTTTCTTTTTTATTCTTTTGGTTTAACTACTCACTAGGTTTGAGAGCGGCTCAGTAACACATTATAATAACCCACGCTATGAATCATTAGTTAAGCTTTAGTAAACAGTTCATCATTTATAAAGCATTAATAGACATGCATACGCAGTTTATAAATACAGCGGTAACACTTTACAATAAGTTTCATTAGTTAACATTAGTTAATGTATTCTAACATGAACTAACCATGAGCAGTACGTGTTACTGTGTTTGTTACTGTATTTTATACAAATACAGCTGTTCATGGTTTGTTCAAGTTAGTTCACAGTGCATTAACTAATGTTAACACGATTTTAATAATGTATTAGTAAATGTTGAGATTATCATTAACAAAGATAAATAAATGCTTTATAAGTGCAGTTCATTATTAGTTCATGTTAACTAATGAACCTTATTGTAAAGTGTTACCAATACAGTTATAAATGCTTTATTCTTGATTTAGCATATCTATAATGCGTTTAATAATTGTATTTTCATACTGTATTAATGATCAGTGTCTCATTTCTAAATTAAGTATTACATTATTTGCAGATCAGTTATTTAGGAGTTGTCAGTCGTTCATAAGATCATTTAGAAAGCGTTTACATTTACACATCTTATTATTTAGACATATAGTAATAGTTACACTGTGTGTTGATAAATGCTTTATTAAACTGCATTCCCACTGTAATTTATTATTAATTCTGCTCATCTAAAGTGAGGATGATTTATGCCTCGTAAAGCTCTAAAACAACTGCTTGTTAATGTCTATTAATGCTTTATAAATGATGAATTATCTTTTTACTAAAGCTTAACTAATGCTTATAGCGTGAGTTATCGTAACGTGTTGCCGACGGCTCTATGACAGGACGCAGCCAAGAAGCGTTCGGACTGTAAAGCTGGTGAATTACCTCTGCAGAGATCAGACGACTCCAGACCTCCTCCAGTTGAGTTGTGCTGAGACAGTGCTTGGTATCAATATCATTAAGTGTGTGACACGCTTTGCAAGTGTAATAGTAGACTGGGTCAATGTATGGATCTAGCCGTCTGGGGCATGTGTGAGATTTCTCCGCCACTGGTTTATCTCTTTGAATCCTGTGATCAAACAGTCAAAAGATGACTAGAGCTCACTCAAACATCGCTTCAGGCACGCCAGACACACCACCAGCCATTAGTCAACAAGAAAATCTTCTCCTGTCTGTCAATGGCACAGCATAATTCTGTTCATATGAAGCGACTGAAGAAAATATTTGTAATAATAAAACTTTACACCTAGAAGGAAAGAGAGAGAAAGAGGCACAGATTTGCTGTGATTTATTACCAGTCGGAGTGTTTTTGTCAGACTCTCCGTGTGCTTGTCAAACAGAGACTGAATGTGTATGTGTGCGGTTATAGAAAAGGAAGGAAATAATAAGTGTCATTTTGATAAGCATGTTTGATGCTAAATTGATATGAAGTTCAGCTTTTATATTTTCTGTGAATTAGAGACAATTTGTTCAAATTTGGAATCTGAATTCCTGTTAGTGAAATGCATTTATGTCAGTATTTATTTCAGTGTTTTCAGCTTGGCTGAGATGAGAGATGAAGTGACAGTGAAGTAAAAAGATTCTCTGTTGATTTTTGCCATTGTTACTGCAAACCATGTGTAAAGCAAGTCAAATGACCCCTATGTGCACAGAAGCATCAGGCGTAACTCAGGATACGTGAACCCGCCGCTGGCCACAATACAGTCATTTAACAAGAGAGAGACCTTACATTTACATCCCATTAATCTAATCACAGTCACTGTTCTCATAAACATTCAATTGCCTACATTACATGTAGGATTTTAATTAAACATTGTCAGTTTAAAAGCTGAATATACTGTCCAATGTTACTTACATGAATGCAGAGTATATGGTACACTATATTGCCAAAAGTATTGGGACGCCCCTCCAAATCCCTGAGTTCAGGTGTTCAATCCCTTCATGGCCACAGGTGTATAAATCAAGCACTAGGCATGCAGACGCTTCTACAAACATTTGTGAAAGAATGGGTCGCTCTCAGGAGCTCAGTGAACTCAAGCGTGGTACCGTGATAGGTTGCCACCTGTGCAATAAGTCCATTCCTGAAATTTCCTCACTACTAAATATTCCACGCTCAACTGTTAGTGCAGCTCATCCAAGCCTTACATCACCAAGAGCAACACACCAAAGCGTGGGTTGCAGTGGGGTAAAGCACGCCGCCACTGGACTCTAGAGCAGTGAGACGTGTTCTTTGGAGCGACCAATCACGCTTCTCTGTCTGCCAATCCCATGGACGAGTCTGGGTTTGGCGGTTGCCAGGGGAACGGGACTTGCCTGACTACATTGTGCCAAGTGTAAAGTTTGGTGGAGGGGGGATTATGGGGTGGGGTTGTTTTTCAGGGGTTGGGCTTGGCCCCTTAGTTCCAGTGAAAGGAACTCTTAATGCTTCAGCATACCAAGACATTTTGGACAATTTCATGCTCCCAATTTTGTGGTAACAGTTTGGGGACGGCCCCTTCCTGTCCCAACATGACTGCGCTCCAGTGCACAAAGCGTCGGTCCATAAAGACATGGATGAGCGAGTTTGGTGTGGAGGAACTTGACTGGCCTGCACAGAGTCCTGACCTCATCCCGATAGAACACCTTTGGGATGAATTAGAGCGGAGACTGCGAGCCAGGCCTTCTCGTCCAACATCAGCGCCTTCAGAAGGTGTTATAGCTGCAAAGGGTGGGCCAACTCCATATTAAACCCTACGGATTAAGAATGGGATGGCATTAAAGTTCATGTGCATGTAAAGGCAGGCGTCACAAAACTTTTGGCAATACAGTGTATTTTGTGTGTGTGTGTGTAACAGTACTGTTCTGTGCATGGTGTGCAGACCAGATTAATCAATAATAAAATTAATTGTTAGCAATTAACTATTGAAATCAAAGTGTGCCTCATGTTGCTGGGACTGACTATTTGTAGCTTTGTGTTGTTTCTCCAAAGATATACAGGCCAATTCGATCTGCCCTGCTAAACTATCCTGCTCTTTCTGTTGCTCTTGCTCCCTTTCTTTCCCTTTTACACTTTCCCTAAATCTATGAGCATCTCTGACTTTTGGGCCAAAAGTTCTGTCCCTGCTTCATAGTAAAGGTCTGCAATCTGCCACAGAGTGTGGCGTGGCTCGTGTTTTGAACACACGTCTGGGTGCGGATGCGGGAGGAAAGAGACTAATATGTGGGCAAGAAGCCGGAGAAATAAATGACTCGTGGGCTCCAACCCTAATTAACCCTAATTATCTAATAATAACAGCACACAGAAGTCTGTAACTGGAGATCTGAAGCATTGTGTTTGTGGAAATTGGAAAAAATATCCTATTGACACAGAAACGAGACAGAATCTAACCAGACCGGGACTGAAAAACTGCGTAGACCTCTTTCTATGGGCTTCTGCGGGTGGGAAAGGGACAAATGGGAAAGTTTTGGGTGGGAACGGTGCACAATCTTGTGGGAGCGGGACTGAATAATCCCTCCTGTGCAGACCTCTACTTCCAAGTGCTCTGCTTCATCCAATATATAATTTTTGTTTTTGTCCAAAATCACAGCCAATCAGAAGAACGTGTGGGTGGAGTCAATCCAAAACCAGAGCCAATCAGAAGAGCGTTTGGGCGGAGTCTCTCTGCAAGCGCACTGCACTCGCAACACAATGGATAAACACAATCAAATTCATAAATATTACACCATTTTAACATTATTAAAAATACACACTGAGTGACTGAAACAGTCTTTGAATACACTTGTTTGTTCAACATTCTTGTTTCCTTTCATTTATCCATCATTTATCGCTTTCATTGCGGCTATGAATGATATTCAGACTCACATTAGATGCTTTTAACATTAAATAAAGCACATAATCAGTAGCTCAGATTATCATTGTCATTGTTTGTTATGTTGTTGTTCCAGCCACGGCATTGCAGAAAGAGAAACCGGTTCTGAAATAGAATCGCTGCGTATCGCCATCACGACGGTTAGGAAAAAACTTTTACCGGGTTTAATCGCACGTTGTGCCGTGTCTGATTAGACACAGTGTTACTCTTTGAAATCTAGGACTCAATGCAGTAATTTATCTACGGGCCAGTTATGTGTCTTACATTTTTCACAAGATAGAAATAATCCTTCTGGAATCCACAAACAGCCAGATGTTCTTCTGTTTCAAAAGAGCAACAAGGAAATTTGGGACAAAGAAAGTGAAAGGAAATCATGTCAAAACAATTGGTAAATGAGGAAAAGATTCATTTTCGTGTTTCACGGGGAGAAAGGTCAGATGCTACAATGAAAATGTGGGCTTGAGTGAGAAAAGATAAACAAGTGGTTGTGATTTGCTGCCTTTCACCGTATCTTTTAAGTGGTAATAGGATAACCCCGGACACACGGGCGTCCTATCACACCGGCCCTCACACTCGACCCCTGTGCGAGCCAGAAAACGCCCGCTTTGTTTGCTGCTGTTGGGTCCTATGTGCCTTTCCGTAATGAAGTGACCTGAAATAATGGAAAGTGCTCTGCCTCACTTGGATGATTTTTGCTGGGATAAGAGCAGGGATCCTGATTCCGAGACACAGTTCATTTCATTTTTCGCCTCTGATGAGATCTCCGTTATCTGATCAAATTGAACAGCCATTACCGGCTCTAGTTGCAGCGGGCCGACTGCTCCTAACAGAAATCCTATGCACTCCACTTTGTCAGCGTTTCTGAATTCATTGTCACCAGGGGTTGAGCTGGATGATAGGAATAATCTGGCACAACCAAGATTGACAGTTCATTTCAGAAATCAATATTTACAATTTACTTCTTTCAAAGTTCATTCTGGGAGAAGATTCCATATTATCCCTTTCCAAATAAGCTGATCATATCTCGACTGGGGTCTAAAATGGGTTTCCCAAAATGTGCATTTTTGGTAAAAATCAATGTCGGCGTTGTTGGCTTTAATCTGGCCTTTGATGACAGTAAATCTTTATCTTTTCCGTGGCGAGCGGCGGTGGGGTGCGGAGAACATTTCCTCCAGAACAAAGGCCCTTGCCCTGTGCAGACTCTGCGAGACACATGGGGCCCTAATGCGGCTGGACGTGCCTCCGACGGGTCATTAATCAGACCCGGTGACAGCCAGCTCTCCTCATCCAGCGGCAGACAGATGAAGAGAGAAACACACGGCTGCTCTCCCTCCATCTGAACGTCATCTACAACCAATACAGCTTTGGATATTCCTCGCACCCTTACAAACAGAAACTCATAAAATGCTGTTGATGGTCTAGAGTTACATCAGGATAATCTGTAAAAACACAAATGACGGACCCACTTTATATTAGGCGGCCTTAACTACTATGTACTTACATTTAAATGAATTATTTGATACAATGCACTTATTGGGTACATACATGGTTTTACATTGTACTTATATTTTAAATATACCTGCATGTAATTACATCTGTAATTAATTTCTGTAGTTACATTTATAATTACACTGTTGAAACCTTAACCTACCCTTAAACTTACTCATACCACCACACCTGTCCCTAACTTTACCCTTAAACTTACCCACACCACCACACCTGTCCCTAACTTTACCCTTAAACTTACTCATACCACCACACCTGTCCCTAACTTTACCCTTAAACTTACCCACACCACCACACCTGTCCCTAACTTTACCCGTAAACTTACTCATACCACCACACCTGTCCCTAACTTTACCCTTATCCACCTCAATAGCAGCAAAAGTGTGTGCAGTACAATATGAACACAAGTACATAGTTTTTAAGGCTAACTAATATAAAGTGGGACCAAAAATGACTATTAATGTTGTGAACTGCAAAACCTGTCAGGGCTGTGTGCGGGTAGAAAAATGATGGGAGAAGCATGAAGTGCAAAAAGGAGTTTAATCACAGGAGCAGGCAGGTACACACAACGTAAATTCAAGGGAAGACGTACAATACCGGACAAGGAGTGACAGAAATGGTAGAACTTAAATAGGACACACAAATGAGATAACAGGACACAGCTGGAAGGAACTTAACTAATGAGGGTTGCCATGGGGACAGATGAATGGCAGGAAAACTGAACAAAGGAACATGTGAAAAGAAAACAGGAAGTCCATGGAACAAAACAGAACATAACTGTGACAAAACCACTGTTTGTGTGTGTTTATTTTGGACTATTCTGCTTCAATTACACATCTTCTCTTCTGAATTCTTTCAGAAAGAAAACAAAATGTACATTTATGTGTTTATTTCATTGCACTTGATCTCTTTGCATCTGTAGATTTCAGTCTGAAATCTCTTTACACACACCATATCTACAGTCAAAGCAAACATGCTTCAGGCACAGATGTAATGTTTCTCTAGTGTGTGCAGGACACTATGGTTCATTTCTGTACGTGAGGAGAGCAAAATAAAGTAAACTGAGACATATTACACCCCAGAATTCTTCATACAGTGACTGCCAGTAAAACTGATACACATTTGGGCCCAAAATGATTCCCACACTTTGAGCTGAGCATGTTTTGCTGAAGTGTTTGTTCTTTAATTGCTAATGTGACCTTTGACCCCACAGACTGAACACAATGAAGCATTGCTTGGTCATTGGTTGAGCTAAACTGGTATTATCTGATTGTGTGCTTAAATTTAACAGCTGATTGGCTGATTGTAATCCATTACATCCCTTTCTATCAAAGAGACATTATCAAGATGAGTTTGTTCAGTTTAACTCTGAGTTCTTGTCATATTTTATTACCATTTTCTGAACTACAGCAAATAAACTGATGTGAGAAATGCTGAAGGTGTCTGAATAAATGTGGGTTTGACTGTAGATTCTGAAGGTTTGTTCAAATATTATTGATTTATGATTTATACAACATTGTAAATTAATACATTGAAAATGTATTTGTTTTCTGTCTGTTGACAGTATTTTCTGATTTATGATAAATCGAGTAATCCAGAATCCTCTCTGTAAAAACCTTTAACTCTAATATGTCGACAGAATCAAAGAAGAGTTTTGAACCAGACTTCATCCAACGTTCAGATTTATGTGCTGGAAATGTATGCAAATGAGTATCACATTTAATCAGATAATGGCTCATTTGCATATTTAAATGTAACATTTCAGAAAACTTGTAATTCAAAAGAGTTGAGTTAATGTACTGTGATTAATAAACTGGGCAAAGTGTAGTGAAATCTATTAGTTATTTGCCTTAAAGGATAATTCTATCCAAACTGATTCACAAAAGTAACATGATTGTAGTTGTCATGTTGAGGATCCAAATGATTATTTTAACAGCAAACAAAGTGCAGAAACCAAAAAAACTAAAATAAATAAATAAATAAATTGGTTTCAGAATAAACCTCCAACTGCTGTTTTCATTCATTTGTGTAAAAATGTTTTAGGAAGAAAGCTTAGAAAGCCCTTAAAGTTTGGCTAAAGCACTGATCTTTTAAAATGATTTGTAATGATGATCTATTACAATTAAATCCTGAGCTCATTTAAATACTGTTGATTCGGTTCTAGATTTATGTTTAATTGAAGTGTTTTAAATCAAACCAATCTCAAGCTACAGTGAAACTGCTCGCCATTTAACAGGCTTTTCCTATAGTTTACAAAAACAAGAAATAGAAAACCTCACTTCAGTTTTCATCCAGTGTAATAATATTTAAGGAAAAAGCTTATATCTTGCCATTTCTGTAGACTGATGTCTGATAAGGTTTAGCTTGATTTTGAGGAACACCTGCAGTGAAATATATTTCTGAACACTAGGTGTCACTGACACACATGCAGAAGAGTGAGAAACACACATCACACAGATCTCACTGAGAGCAAATCATCTCACTAATTATATATGCGAATCTCAACAATCATTTCGTGAATAATAATAATACAGTCTTTCTACAATCACTAGGACACATTTCTCAATACTTAGGTAACTATTTCAAAACTCTTCACACAACTTTCATCTTCACAGTAGTTCATTTCAAACTACAGAAACGCTTCATTCATGTCTCAGATCAGCTCGTTCTGAACACTAGCAGAGGTTTCACACAAACACACTTCAGCACTAACAACAGGAGCATTATACAGTGTTTTCTTCTGTGAAATTCCTTTACAAATTAAAATGACTCTATACTGTTAATAATTCACTGTAGCAAATTTCTGTCTTAATCATTTTTGTGTTATGTTAGGTTTTGAGCATAAGATTAACCTTTTTGAGAAGAATGTAAACATGTTCAGATTGGCCTGTCGGTTTATAGAGTTTTGCTGTTGTTTGTAGTGAGAAAATAATAGATGTAATTTGAAAGATGTCGTCACTGAACGTATTTTGTGCCAAAGCAGTGATAAATGACCCTTAGTTTAAAGACTGATACTGATCACTGTGTGAAGAGTGTAGGAAAACGTCTCGGGTTATGACTATAACCTTTGTTCCCTGAGAAGGGAACTCGCACTGCGTCTATCGACACTTTGGGAACGGCCTCTAGCGTAGCACGTCTGAAGCATGAATTAAATCTATCTCCAATCCTGATTGGTGCTGCGTCATGACGTAGTATGTGACGGCATAAGCGGAAGCTACAAAGGGGACGCCGGCACATAGTACAGACAGTTTTTGCGATGAAGCAGGCACTCCCTGCGTGATGAGGGGTGGCGGCGAGACGCAGTGTCCCGTTCCCTTCTCAGGGAACAAGGGTAATAGTCATAACCCAAGACGTTCCCTTTCGAGGGAAATCGCACTGCGTCTATCGACACTTTGGGAACGAAATACCCACTAGGCCACCCCGACAATCACGCCCGCCCTAGTGTGAAGCTGGAACCCAGGCACACTTAGGACGCGAGCACCCTGGCACCAGGCGTCGCAGGAAGTTGCAGACCGTAGAATCTAATGAAGGTGTGCGAGGTGGCCCACCCGGCCGCCTCGCAAATCTCCTGAAGCGAGACTCCAGAAAGGAGGGCCACCGAGGAAGCCATGCCCCTGGTGGAATGAGCCCTCACGGCCATAGGTAAAGGCAAATTGCGCACCTGATAAGCCGTGGCTATTGCCTGAACAATCCAGTTACTGATTGTCTGTTTTAATGCAGGCAACCCTTTCCTGTGTGAGCCAAAGCACACCAACAACTGGTCTGACTTCCTCCACTGCAAAGACTTCTCTAAGTAGATTCTTAGTGCTCTGACCGGGCAGAGCAGGTGAAGTCTCCCCTCTTCCGCCGTCACATGAGGTGGAAGATGGAAAGCCTGAAGAACCACTGACCGTGCCACACTCGATGGCACCTTGGGCACGTAGCCCGGCCTTGGATGTAAGATGGCCTTCACTCAGCCCAGGGCAAACTCCAGGCAGGTTGGTGTAACTGCCAAGGCCTGGAGGTCCCCCACTCTCCTCAGAGAAGTGATAGCAAGGAGAAAGGCCACCTTAAGGGTCAGGTTATTTGCCTCAGCCGACTCGAGTGGTTCAAAGGGGCCTTAACCAACCCTTCGAGCACCACTGCCAGATCTGAGGTTGGGATTCTGGAGCGAGCCGCAGGTCTCATCCTCCAGACCCGACGGAGGAAACGTACAACCAACCACGCTCTCTACACCAAGTGGAAAACACATTCCACTTCAGGCTGTACAGTTTCCTGGTGGAAGGAGCCCTGGAGCTGAGTAAGGTCTCGACAACACCTGCTGACAGGCCAGCCTCTAGGTACCAGGCCCCCTCAGGGGCCAGACCCAGAGGTTCCACAGTTCTGGCCGGGGGTGAAATATTGTGCCCCCTGCCTGAGACAGCAGATCCCTCCTCAGAGGGACCTGCCACGGGAGACCGTCTAGCAGTACTACAATATCTGAGAACCATACCCAGGTCAGCCAGCAGGGTGCTACTAGAAGTAGGCTGATCCCTTCTCGGCAAGACTCCCAGGAGCAGAGCGATCGGGGGAAATGCGCACAGACGCAGCCTCAGCCACGTCTGTATCATGGCATCCAACCCCAGCGGGGCTGGATGCGTGAGGGAAAACCACAGTGGACAGTGGGACTTCTCTCGAGACGCGAATAGATCCACTTCCACTGGGCCAAACCTCTCGCACATGGCCTTCACCACCTCTGGGTGAAGTCACCACTCCCCGGGCCTCAGCCCCTGCCTCGACAGGACGTCTGCTCCCTGATGTACATCGCTCTGAGAGACGACAGTTTCCCCTGGGACCACAGGAGGATCTGGTGTGCCAGTCTGCATAGAGGGTGCGACCTCAGACCCCCCTGATGATTCAGATATGAAACCACAGACATGTTGTCTGTTCGTATCAGGACATGGTGGCCGCGGAGGTCTGGGAAAAAGCTCCTCAGAGCTTTGTAGACCGCCAGCATTTCCAGGCAATTGATATGCCAGGAGGAATGCCGGGTCTCCCACAGCCCTCTCGCAAAGCGGCCGTCCATGACCGCCCCCCAACCAGTGAGGGAGGCATCTGTTGAAACGTTTTTTTTCCGGCAATATGATGCTTCCAACACTGGCCCCTGGGACAGAAACCAAGGTTTCTTCCATAAGACGAGGGAACGAAGGCATCTGCGCGTTACCCTGATCATACGGAATGGATTCCCCCTCGAGGAAAACCCCTTGGTTTTCAGCCACCACTGTAGGGGTCTCATGTGTAGCAGGCCGAACAGAATTCTGTCGGACACTGCTGCCATGAGCCCCAGCAGTCTCTGGAACTGCTCCACAGTGAGGCTGTGGCCTAATTTCGCTCTGGAGACCATCGCCTGTGTGGACTTGATATGTGAGGGGGATAATTGTTCCCTAATCGTAGTCGAGTCGAAGGCGTCAACGCACTTTTCTTTGCGTTGAGTCTCAGCCCCAAGCACCGAATATGGGCCAGAACGACATCTCAATGCCGAACTGCCATTTCTTGAGACTGGGCCAGTATGAGCCAGTTGTCGATATAATTCAGTACACGGATGCCCTGGAGTCTGAGAGGAGCCAGAGCTGCATCCATGCACTTGGTGAAGGTGCGAGGGGAAAGAGCTAGGCCGAAAGAAGAACCCGATATTGGTACGCTTCGCCCCCAAAAGCAAACCTCAGGAACTTCCTGTGACATGGAAGGATGGATACATGGAAGTATGCGTCTTTTAGATCTATCGTGACGAACCAGTCCTCGAACTGAATCTGACTCACGATGGCAGGAATTGTGAGCATCTTGAATCTGAATCTCCTCAGAGAACGATTTAAGTGCCTCAGATCTATTATTGGACACAACCCCCATCCTTCTTGGGAACTGAACTGCAGTTTGTACCCCTTTTCTACAGTCCACAGTCCGATCGCTCCTTCCCGGGAGAGGGGCTGGCCAGCAGCGGCCTCATCTAAGGGAGCAACTCGACAGGGCCGCAACGACTTCGGGCGGACACTGCGAATTTGCTGGAAACAGCACAAGGCAGCGAGAACAACATCGATTTCCTGAGGGCTCCGTGGAGGAGCAAACCTTCACAATGCACGAAAGCAGCCCCCTCAGGAAACTGCTCATGCATGTCATGCTCCCATCTTAGATGAATATTCAGACAAGTGAAACACGGTTTAGATGATAGGCTGATAATATCTAACTCCTCAAAGTCAGATAATATCCCATTTAATTCCTCAGAATTAAATGCCACTATAATCACCCAACAAGTGAACATGGTCTGAATGATAGGCTGAATAAAAATATCTAACTTCTCAAAGTCAGATAATATTTCATTTTAATTCCTTTCATTTAAATGCAGCCATAATCACAGACGATACTGTTTTAATATTTATTTATACGGACTTGTCATCTACACGCTACCTCGGCAAACGCGAGATTCAATCCGTTCACAATATATTTGGCTTTCATCTCTCGAGATGAAAGTCCACAGGCACGAGGCTGAAACACCCGAAAAGCGTACGGCTGTACGCGTCGAGATATTTCTCGATGAACACAGCCAGCACCCTCAGGAGCTGACTGCCTGCCTCGCACCCAAACAGTATCACACCAATCGCGTGTGTTCACTCTTATTGCAGACCCGTAATCTACGTGCTGCCTCGGCAACACAAGATCGAGCTTTGCATTATGAAGTGGCGAGCTCTCGTTACTACTTCACTCCCTCGATGCTGAGCACGTCTAATTCCTCGGAATCAGAGAGCTCAAGCATTTGGTTCTCCACCCCGGGGGAAGAAGCCGCAGCACAGGCTTCCGCACGGGGAGGGAGAACATCGGAACTGTCAGACTCATCTGCGAGCCCTATGATCTATGCCTCAACAGGAGCGGGACCAGAACCACGGGGCCTGATCGGCTCGCTACAGGCAGCTATCTGAGCGCCCTTATTTTATGGATGAAGCGGCGTGTCTGGGGCTTCAACGTCACCCGCCTCGATGCTGAGCACATCTGATTCCTCAGAATCAGACAGCTCGAGCATCGGGTTCTCCACCCCGGGGGAAGAAGCCACAGCGCGGGCTTCCACACGGGGAGGGAGAACATCTGAACTGTCAGACGAGGACTCAGCAGTCTCAAGACCCGCAAGTCCATCTGCGAGCCCAATGATCTACGCCACCGCGCTGCCTCAACAGACGCGGGACAGAACCACAGGGCTCGCGAGCCTGCCGGCTTCACAGAATGCTCTTTTGAACAAACAACACCAAATAGACAGACAATTTCAACACAGAGCGCCTGCTTCATCGCAAAAACTGTCTGTACTATGTGCCGGCGTCCCCTTTGTAGCTTTCGCTTATGCCGTCACATACTACGTCATGACGCAACACCAATCAGGATTGGAGATAGATTTCATTCATGCTTCAGAAGTGCTACGCTAGAGGGCATTCCCAAAGTGTCGATAGACACAGTGCGAGTTCCCTCGAAAGGGAAAAATACAGAAACAGCATCAGCATCTTCAACCTTATTTCATCTCCTTATTTCATACACAGCCATCTTTGCTCTTCCCTATATGAAATTAAAGAGTTGACACTGCTCCCTCTTTTTTTGGGAATACCTGTAACCTAAAATAAACAACTGTTTGGAAAAAACTACAATTTAAACAGATCTTCCAACATAGAGAACAGTGGCAAATAGACAACAACAGTCCATAAAACAGTGAAAAACTGTCTCACGAAGAGTGCAAACAGGGCAGTCATGATTAACACCAGGGTTTAAAACAGAGATAAAAGCATTAACACCCACTGTGTGTAAAACCCTCCATTGCAAATCAGCAACCTTCTTCAACAGTGGTGGTTTGTACAGCGCTCTCCATTCAGGTCCAACACCATCAATCAAACCTAAGCGAGATACAGATTTTTTATCAGCATCATGCACATACACACAGGAATTATCAGTTTCTAAAAAAAAACCTGTACAGTGCTTAAAATCTGGGAGAACCTTCACCAAAGGAAAAATATCATCAACACTGGGATGAACAGAACCATCACAATAAAAATGCAACAGTGATTATACGAACAGAATGCACCTTTAAATGAGAGGCAAGGAGAAGAGCATTGTCCTGTAAACGTTTGCACCTGTAAACTGAATAACATGTCCCAAAGTCACTACATTAGACATACAAAACTGTCTAAGTAAACTGGGACCTATTTGACAGGTTGCTCTCAAACGGGTTCCATACATGACTGGCTCTTGGAGAAGCCAATACAGTCCACAGTAAAAACTTGGTAATCCACTGGTGTTGAGTTGCTTTAAATCCATCAGAAACAATGTTCTGTTTAGTCTAAGTCACCAAGCTGATTCAAAATAGTACATGCCAGCGGTCTCCACACCAGATCTGTGGGACCACACAGAAACCTCTGCACAAACTACACTGTAAAATCTAATTTAAAAACAGCATGCAAACCAATTGCCTGAAAAAAGCCAAGTGAAGTGAAATAGAAATAGTATGTTGTGCTAACAAATTCTTAGTTAGTATAGAACACTTACACAAGAGCTCTACTAACTAAAAAAGAACTGTAGAGAGTACTTGATCATTTACTTTAGATTTACTCTTGACTCAGTATAGCTAGCATTGTTGTTACCATTGTTGTGTTTTGATGCTGAATGTTGAAGTGTGTGTGACTCAAGCATGATCAACTGCAAGATACTGTCACAAATATAGATGGATTATATCAACCCGATTAAAAGTTTCACAAGGTGTTTATGACACAAGCATTAGCAATTAAATTGTAAACGATCATTATATGACATGAAGGGAAGAATTACATAGGTTGCTTTTAAAAGGTAATTTCTGACTAAATCATTAACTACAGTTAATTATTCAGGCAAAAGCTAAGTCAATTTTTAAAAGCAACCTATTTATTACTTCTCTTCCTTTGAAACCAACTAGCTGTGATGTCTTGTTGCATCGCTGCATCAATAGGAAGAGAATTACAATAATATGAATGTTCCAAGTGCCCAACCAAAGGGAACACTGATCCCCATAATGGCGAGGGGTTGTTTTTGCTTGAAAAAATGGCACTCAAACCAATCAATTAATCTTAACTTGGGTTTTCTGAGTAAACAAGGCATAGTATGTGAATAGTACAGATTACTAGATTTTTACAGTTAAGGCGAGACACTACAGGTGAATAGGGAATTTTTTTAAATGAGAAAATATTACTGTGAAAACTTCTCTAGATTATTACTGGCATAAACATACATGCTCATTTGCATATATTTCCAAAAACAAAATCTAGAAATTGGAAAGGACCAGGTTTAAAATTCTTGGTTCTATTTGTTGACATATTAGATAAACGTTCTTTTGCAGAGGGGATTCTGGATATCTTATTTTGTGCTTTAGTAAATTAGAGAATACTGACCTTAAGTCCTTAAATCAATTTTCGTCATGTTTTTTGGAGTAAAAGGACCTATAACTCAGGATAGGAATGTTATATCAACAAATCCCACGTATCACGTGACGCGTGAGAACCAATCACGTAGTCGGAAATTCACATCAACCAATCAGATGTGGTTTTCGGCTGTAGATTCCCCGGCAAACTTTCGCGGTTGGTTATTTCTACAAAGGAAATGCCCATATTTGGATTAGACAGCGCTGTGTATGAGACTGAGAGCTTTACAATGATACCAGGCATGACATGTTTCTGTGATTGGAGACGGCACGTGAGCTCGCGTTACAATGCTAACTTTTGGTGATTTCCGGTAGAAATCTAAAGGCGCAAGTTGACAAAATATAATGAAATAACCACCTTAATGTGTAATGTGTAACATATTTTTTATTTTGACATGAAAGCTTAAATGTTAAGTGAGCAAACTGGCCCAAAATCTCAAAATTGAGATGATCCCAAAAGAAATCAACGAGAATTGCCTGAATCTTTAGGGATAAACAACTTCAGGATATCAGGATAAACAACTTTTCCCATCACTTTACCAAGCCTACTTGCCTAAACTTTGGAGAGTAGCTTATAATCAGTGCAAAGCAGGGACACAGGTCTCCAGTTCTTTATGAGCTGCAGGTCACCCTTTTTTGGCAGCAGTGTAAGAACTGCCCTTCTGCAACTTAAAGGCAAACGTTCATTGGCTAGGCTATCATTCAGCACTGCCACAAGATCTTCTCCAATTACAAACCCCAAAAAATGTATAAAAATCAACAGGCAGACCATCTAATCCAGGAGTTTTTCTGGTCTGCATACTCTGCAAAGCTGCATGAAGTTCACTATATCTGCTTCCAACACTGCATCACTCTCTTGTTTGACCTGGGGAAGACCAGTGTAAAAACTCTAAGACATCACCTGCTCTTCTTTGTGCTCACATTCAAATCACTGTACAAACGGACAGCAAGTTGAAAAAAAATCAACTCTCAGCAGAAAAGCACCCGACGTCATCGCGTTTTTCTTCTATTGTCCAATCGAATGAATGGAGAGGCAGGCCTAATGTTGTGGTGACCATTACCATCGCTGATCCATCGGTCAGTCTGAAACCCCCCGTCTCTGATCCATCGGTCAGTGTGAAACCCCCCGTCTCTGATCCATCGGTCAGTGTGAACCCCCCGTCTCTGATCCATCGGTCAGTGTGAAACCCCCCGTCTCTGATCCATCGGTCAGTGTGAAACCCTCCGTCTCTGATCCATCTGTCAGTGTGAAACCCCCCGTCTCTGATCCATCGGTCAGTGTGAAACCCCCTGTCTCTGATCCATCGGTCAGTGTGAAACCCCCCGTCTCTGATCCATCGGTCAGTGTGAAACCTTCTGTTGCCGATCCATCAGTCAGTGTGAAACCCCCTGTCTCTGATCCATCGGTCAGTGTGAAACCCCCCGTCTCTGATCCATTGGTCAGTGTGAAACCCCCCGTCTCTGATCCATCGGTCAGTGTGAAACACCCCGTCTCTGATCCATCGGTCAGTGTGAACCCCCCGTCTCTGATCCATCGGTCAGTGTGAACCCCCGTCTCTGATCCATCGGTCAGTGTGAAACCCCCCGTCTCTGATCCATCGGTCAGTGTGAAACCCCCTGTCTCTGATCCATCGGTCAGTGTGAAACACCCCGTCTCTGATCCATCGGTCAGTGTGAACCCCCCGTCTCTGATCCATCGGTCAGTGTGAACCCCCGTCTCTGATCCATCGGTCAGTGTGAAACCCCCCGTCTCTGATCCATCGGTCAGTGTGAACCCCCGTCTCTGATCCATCGGTCAGTGTGAAACCCCCCGTCTCTGATCCATCGGTCAGTGTGAAACCCCCTGTCTCTGATCCATCGGTCAGTGTGAAACACCCCGTCTCTGATCCATCTGTCAGTGTGAAACCCCCCATCTCTGATCCATCGGTCAGTGTGAAACCCCCTGTCTCTGATCCATCGGTCAGTGTGAAACCCCCCGTCTCTGATCCATCGGTCAGTGTGAAACCTTCTGTTGCCGATCCATCAGTCAGTGTGAAACCCCCCGTCTCTGATCCATCGGTCAGTGTGAAACCCCCTGTCTCTGATCCATCGGTCAGTGTGAAACCCTCCGTCTCTGATCCATCTGTCAGTGTGAAACCCCCCGTCTCTGATCCATCGGTCAGTGTGAAACCCCCTGTCTCTGATCCATCGGTCAGTGTGAAACCCCCCGTCTCTGATCCATCGGTCAGTGTGAAACCTTCTGTTGCCGATCCATCGGTCAGTGTGAAACCCCCCGTCTCTGATCCATCGGTCAATGTGAAACCCCCTGTCTCTGATCCATTGGTCAGTGTGAAACCCCCGTCTCTGATCAATCTGTCAGTGTGAAACCCCCCTGTCTCTGATCCATCGGTCAGTGTGAAACCCCCCGTCTCTGATCCATCGGTCAGTGTGAAACCCCCCGTCTCTGATCCATCGGTCAGTGTGAAACCCCCCGTCTCTGATCCATCGGTCAGTGTGAAACCCCCCGTCTCTGATCCATCGGTCAGTGTGAAACCCCCCGTCTCTGATCCATCGGTCAGTGTGAAACCCCCTGTCTCTGATCCATCGGTCAGTGTGAAACACCCCGTCTCTGATCCATCTGTCAGTGTGAAACCCCCTGTCTCTGATCCATCGGTCAGTGTGAAACCCCCCGTCTCTGATCCATCGGTCAGTGTGAAACCTTCTGTTGCCGATCCATCAGTCAGTGTGAAACCCCCCGTCTCTGATCCATCGGTCAGTGTGAAACCCCCCGTCTCTGATCCATCGGTCAGTGTGAAACCCCCCGTCTCTGATCCATCAATCAGTGTGAAACCCCCCGTCTCTGATCCATCGGTCAGTGTGAAACCCCCCGTCTCTGATCCATCGGTCAGTGTGAAACCCCCCGTCTCTGATCCATCGGTCAGTGTGAAACCCCCCGTCTCTGATCCATCGGTCAGTGTAAAACCCCCTGTCTCTGATCCATCTGTCAGTGTAAAACCCGCTGTCTCTGATCCATCGGTCAGTGTGAAACCCCCTGTCTCTGATCCATCGGTCAGTGTGAAACCCCCCGTCTCTGATCCATCGGTCAGTGTGAAACCTCCCGTCTCTGATCCATCGGTCAGTGTGAAACCCCCTGTCTCTGATCCATCGGTCAGTGTGAAACCTCCCGTCTCTGATCCATCGGTCAGTGTGAAACCCCCCGTCTCCGATCCATCGGTCAGTGTGAAACCCCCTGTTGCCGATCCATCGGTCAGTGTGAAACCCCCCGTCTCTGATCCATCGGTCAGTGTGAAACCCCCCGTCTCTGATCCAACGGTCAGTGTGAAACCCCCCCGTCTCTGATCCATCGGTCAGTGTGAAACCCCCCATCTCTGATCCATCGGTCAGTGTGAAACCTTCTGTTGCCATTCCATTGGTCAGTGTGAAACCTTCTGTTGCCATTCCATTGGTCAGTGTGAAACCCCCTGTCGCAGATCCATCGGTCAGTGTGAAACCCCCTGTTGCCGATCCATCAGTCAGTGTGAAACCCCCTGTTGCCGATCCATCGGTCAGTGTGAAACCCCCTGTCGCAGATCCATCGGTCAGTGTGAAACCTTCTGTTGCCGATCCATCAGTCAGTGTGAAACCCCCCGTCTCTGATCCATCGGTCAGTGTGAAACCCCCCGTCTCTGATCCATCGGTCAGTGTGAAACCCCCCGTCTCTGATCTAACGGTCAGTGTGAAACCCCCCCCGTCTCTGATCCATCGGTCAGTGTGAAACCCCCCATCTCTGATCCATCGGTCAGTGTGAAACCTTCTGTTGCCATTCCATTGGTCAGTGTGAAACCTTCTGTTGCCATTCCATTGGTCAGTGTGAAACCCCCTGTCTCTGATCCATCGGTCAGTGTGAAACCCCCTGCCTTTTTTGTGATCTGAACAGAGGAATAGTCAACAGACCTTTTTCCTGTGAAATTTTGCTGAAATGACTCTAGTGTGACTGCACTTCAACACCGTCCGCCACCCTCTGATGCAATGAACAGAAATTCTGCATTAAACTGCTTCACATTAATCTTCACAGAGATCAATGATAATCTGTCCCAACTTTGTCATTATTCCCTGTAACGGATGTGTTGAAGTTGTCTCACACAGTACAATAACCAGGGTTGGGAAGTAATGAAATACATGTGATATTTAAAATACAACATTTGAGTAACTGTATTTCATTACAGTTACATTTTAAATGGGTGGTAATCAAATTACAATTACCTATTTTAGATTATAAAGTGATTACTTTAATTTTGAATGTGATTTATTTAATTTAAACATTAATGTAAACTGTAATGGGCAATTAATGTGAACAGCGATTGGTGATTCTCAGACTCTCCTAAGATACAGTTCTGCTAATAAGTTTCATACCCCTTGCAGAATATGCAACATTTTTATAATTTTAACAAAATAAGAGGGATCTGGGATCATAAAAATTGCATGTTACTTTTATTTAGTACTGTCCTGAATAAGCTTTTTCACATAATAGATGTTTACATACTCCACAAGAAAAAACGGACAAACTGACAGACCCTTGACTCTGAACTGTCTGTCATTCCCTGATGCGGTTCTCAAGTTAAGTCATTTGTTTAGGTAATTGCGACTTTTTATCACACAATTCTGGCTTTTTTATTGCAATTGCAAGATTATATCTCACAATTCTGACTTCTTTTCTGAGAACTGAGATATAAACTCACAATTGTGAGTTATAATGTCCAATTATGAGGGGGGGAAAAGACTGACGTTTAAAATTGCGGCTTTAATAAAAAAATTTAAAAAATCTCACAATTCTGACTTCATAACTCGCAATTGTGAGAAATTAATTTTATATTTAGTGTTGTAAACAAGCTTCCATGAAACGCAATGCGTTAAGAGCCGGGGGTGAAAACCTTTGAACAGGATGATGTGCACATTTTTCTTATTTTGTTTAAAGATCATATTTGTGCTGCCCTTCAGAAGCTAATAACTTTAACTTAATAACTTAATAACTAATAACGTTTCCCAGAAGACAAAATCAGTACAATTGACCCTGTTCATCCCATTCAAAAAGTTTACACACCCCAGATCTTAATGCATCATGTTGCCTTCCAGAGCGTCAGTATTTCTTAGTTTTTATGTTTTCATTTTTTGCTTTAAGAAATATTGTGGGGAAACTGATATTGTTTAAAATATGCAGAGGAAATATGTGTGGGGGTCCCATTGTGTTACATGCATTATTAGTATTCCAAAGTATTCTAAAGTATTCAGATTAAGTTACAAAACTTGTGCAATCAAACGAAACACATTACAAATGACTTTTTAAAACATGTATTTTGTAATCTGTAGTGAAATACATTTTAAAAGTAACCTTACCAATTGAGAAAAATACTTTTTTTTAAAATACGTTCACATTTTAAAAAACGAATATATACACTCACCTAAAGGATTATTAGGAACACATGTTCAATTTCTCATTAATGCAATTATCTAATCAACCAATCACATGGCAGTTGCTTCAATGCATTTAGTGGTGTGGTCCTGGTCAAGACAATCTCCTGAACTCCAAACTGAATGTCAGAATGGGAAAGAAAGGTGATTTAAGCAATTTTGAGCGTGGCATGGTTGTTGGTGCCAGACGGGCCGGTCTGAGTATTTCACAATCTGCTCAGTTACTCTGATTTTCACGCACAACCATTTCTAGAGTTTACAAAGAATGGTGTGAAAAGGGAAAAACATCCAGTATGCGGCAGTCCTGTGGGCGAAAATGCCTTGTTGATGCTAGAGGTCAGAGGAGAATGGGCCGACTGATTCAAGCTGATAGAAGAGCAACTTTGACTGAAATAACCACTCGTTACAACCGAGGTATGCAGCAAAGCATTTGTGAAGCCACAACACGCACAACCTTGAGGCGGATGGGCTACAACAGCAGAAGACCCCACCGGGTACCACTCATCTCCACTACAAATAGGAAAAAGAGGCTACAATTTGCACGAGCTCACCAAAATTGGACAGTTAAAGACTGGAAAAATGTTGCCTGGTCTGATGAGTCTCGATTTCTGTTGAGACATTCAGATGGTAGAGTCAGAATTTGGCGTAAACAGAATGAGAACATGGATCCATCATGCCTTGTTACCACTGTGCAGGCTGGTGGTGGTGGTGTAATGGTGTGGGGGATGTTTTCTTGGCACACTTTAGGCCCCTTAGTGCCAATTGGGCATCGTTTAAATGCCACGGCCTACCTGAGCATTGTTTCTGACCATGTCCATCCCTTTATGACCACCATGTACCCATCCTCTGATGGCTACTTCCAGCAGGATAATGCACCATGTCACAAAGCTCAAATCATTTCAAATTGGTTTCTTGAACATGACAATGAGTTCACTGTACTAAAATGGCCCCCACAGTCACCAGATCTCAACCCAATAGAGCATCTTTGGGATGTGGTGGAACGGGAGCTTCGTGCCCTGGATGTGCATCCCACAAATCTCCATCAACTGCAAGATGCTATCCTATCAATATGGGCCAACATTTCTAAAGAATGCTTTCAGCACCTTGTTGAATCAATGCCACGTAGAATTAAGGCAGTTCTGAAGGCGAAAGGGGGTCAAACACAGTATTAGTATGGTGTTCCTAATAATCCTTTAGGTGAGTGTATATATATATATATATATATATATTTTTTTTTAAAACCTTTCCAACATCTTCAAGTCTGTTTTATCTGAATAAGATTTAGTGTATTTATCATCTCCGTCAGCGCACTTCTCCAAGTGTCCCAGTGGAGAACATTACATAATGCCATTCTTCTAATTATTGAGTAAAATCACATGATCTATGATGTACAAACAGGTCCTAAATGAAATAATAATATACTTAGTGGTGAAAAACAGATAGATGTATTTAACTCTCATGAAAGTGAAGGGAGAGAGAACAGACCGTCTCAAATTAGGGAATGATTGTTAATTTCTCAGAGTGCTGAATGGAGGCGCCAGCCTTTTCTCCACTTCATCAATCAATTCATATCTCATTAGTTAATTTTATTTATGATTCTCATAATGGTCCTCTGAGCATCAACTGCCGCTTTAATGAAAGAAGACATCATGTATCTTATATAAGTTCATAGCTGCATTTTTATAATTGTTTTTCCCAGCACTATTGATCACTTTTAGCCCATTTCAGAGATTAATGGAGAGGCAATAATTGTAAATAGTTGTAATTGGACATGTAATTGGAAAGTGATGTCTGTGTTAAATATTGCACAATAAAGCAATACATATGCATACAAAACAGACCATTCATAAGCAAAAGGTAGAACATTTGGGTTTGAATGTAAGGTTATAGTACATGAGGTCGGATGTTGTCAACTAATTGCCTGCTAAAGTATTTATACACTCTTTGAATGTTTAAAATCTCCTTTTCCTTCAAGACATTGAGCTGAGCAAAGGAAAAGCATTAGTGAGAAGAATGTCGTGTTGTAATATCATCCTCTCGGTTTATGGAAGATGCCCTTGATGCAAAGGTGCTTATGCATGTCACAAAGAAAATGAAGAATAACCCCTCATTCTGTAGCCCCGCCCACCGATTCAAATAGTTAACACAGGCCTACGTGGATCGAGCTACCAAGCAATAAACATGCCATTGAAGATTACACAATATTGTACAGTGCCTGGTTGTGGAAGGACGCAGTCGGTTTCTTCGGATTCCAATACTAGCAATGCATGGTTGAACTTTATTTTTAATGAAGTTCCAGCTCACGTGGGTAAGACATTGTGCGTTTATTCGCTTCATTTCACTGTGGATTCTTTAGTAAACAAGAGACTGGATTTGCAGACAGAATGAGATTAAAAAAGATGCTGTGCCTTCTGGATCCGACAGGAATGGAGCAACACACTTGTGTGAGTAAAACATGTTTTTTATATGTGGCACGCCCATAAAAACCGGCGTTTCAGGAGCTAGGCTCAAAACCAGGGTAGAAGATGTTTTTTTCAGACTTTTCAGCCATTTCTTGAATATTGCAAGGGATTGAGCTGTACGGTTGGGAAGATGATTTTAATAATGATTTTGTGAATTTCTCTGATGGTTTATTAACTGACCGCAGGCCTGTGGCTGTTCTGTTCGCAGCCATCAATGTCCCCGTTCATGTGCTAACATCTAAAGTGTATGACAACAAGGACTGTTCTTGCCTAGCAACTGTGACAGCTGCCGTGACGAGTGACAGTAAAGTTTGTACTGGACTATTGGTAACACGTTATGATAACTCACGCTATAAGCATTAGTTAAGCTTTAGTAAATAGATAATTCATCATTTATAAAGCATTAATAGACATTAACAAGCAGTTCATAAATACAGCTATAAATGCTTTATTCTTGATTTATAAGCATATCTATAATGCGTTTAATAATTGTATTTTCATACTGTATTAATGATCAGTTTTTCATTTCTAAATTATTACATTATTTGCAGATCAGTTATTTAGGAGTTATCAGTTGTTCATAAGATCATTTAGAAAGCGTTTACATTTACACATCTTATTATTTAGACATATAGTAATAGTTGCTCAGTGTGTTAATAAATGCTTTATTAACATGTATTCCCACTGTAATTTATGATTATTTCAGTAGTTATAAAACATTTAGTCAGTATTTCTGTGAGCTCATCTAAAGTGAGGATGATTAATGCCTCGTAAAGCTTTTACAAAGCAGATTTAAAGACTCAGTTCAGTATTAACTTTAAAACATTAGAGAACAGTAGTGCAGAAGAGTCTATAAATCTCCTCTGTAAAAGCTTTACGAGGCATTAATCGTCCTCACTTTAGATGAGCTCACAGAAATAGTTAAATAACAACTACTTCATGTTTTAGTACTTCTTTACTCCCTTAACTCTTTCCCCGCCAGCCAGCGCTGTCAGCATCATGCCTCCTGTTGTTTGTCTCCAGACCTCTAGAGGTCCCTGTGTTCCCTTTGCCTTAGTTCTTCCTCGTGTGTCCTTGTTAGTGTTATCCAGGTCACCTGTGCCTTGTTTCCCCTAGAGTATTTACAGCCCGCAGATTCACACTTACCCTGAACCTACATGAAACAAGAGGGGAACAATCACCACTTTAATTTACAGCCCGTAGATTCACACTTACCCCGTGACTACATGAAACAAGAGGGGAACAAGCACCACTTTAATTTACAGCCCGCAGATTCACACTTACCCCGTAACTACATGAAACAAGAGGGGAACAAGCACCACTTTGATTTACAGCCCGCAGATTCACACTTACCCCGTAACTACATGAAACAAGAGGGGAACAAGCACCACTTTAATTTACAGCCCGCAGATTCACACTTACCCCGTAACTACATGAAACAAGAGGGGAACAAGCACCACTTTAATTTACAGCCCGCAGATTCACACTTACCCCGTAACTACACGAAACAAGAGGGGAACAAGCACCACTTTAATTTACAGCCCGCAGATTCACACTTACCCCGTGACTACACGAAACAAGAGGGGAACAAGCACCACTTTAATTTACAGCCCGCAGATTCACACTTACCCCGTGACTACACGAAACAAGAGGGGAACAAACACCACTTTAATTTACAGCCCGTAGATTCACACTTACCCCGTAACTACATGAAACAAGAGGGGAACAAACACCACTTTAATTTACAGCCCGTAGATTCACACTTACCCCGTAACTACATGAAACAAGAGGGGAACAAACACCACTTTAATTTACAGCCCGCAGATTCACACTTACCCCGTGACTACATGAAACAAGAGGGGAACAAGCACCACTTTAATTTACAGCCCGTAGATTCACACTTACTCCGTAACTACATGAAACAAGAGGGGAACAAGCACCACTTTAATTTACAGCCCGCAGATTCACACTTACCCCGTAACTACATGAAACAAGAGGGGAACAAACACCACTTTAATTTACAGCCCGCAGATTCACACTTACCCCGTGACTACATGAAACAAGAGGGGAACAAGCACCACTTTAATTTACAGCCCGCAGATTCACACTTACCCCGTAACTACATGAAACAAGAGGGGAACAAGCACCACTTTAATTTACAGCCCGCAGATTCACACTTACCCCGTAACTACATGAAACAAGAGGGGAACAAACACAACTTTAATTTACAGCCCGTAGATTCACACTTACCCCGTGACTACATGAAACAAGAGGGGAACAAGCACCACTTTAATTTACAGCCCGTAGATTCACACTTACCCCGTGACTACATGAAACAAGAGGGGAACAAGCACCACTTTAATTTACAGCCCGTAGATTCACACTTACCCCGTGACTACATGAAACAAGAGGGGAACAAGCACCACTTTAATTTACAGCCCGTAGATTCACACTTACCCCGTGACTACATGAAACAAGAGGGGAACAAGCACCACTTTAATTTACAGCCCGTAGATTCACACTTACCCCGTAACTACATGAAACAAGATGGTGCTTGTTCTCTACTCACCTGCATCCACCATCTGCCTGTGTTCATGTCTCTGTTACAAATAAACTTCTGTGTTCACTTACCCCTCTGCCTCCGTCTGTGTCCTGACAACATCAATAGAACTACATGATGTTATGTCTTAATTACCTAAGAACATTGGTAATAAATATGTTTAATATTAAAAAGAGGGAATTTAGAAACTGGGTTCTTCATAATAGTGTGAAAACAAACAAAAAAGCTCCTTTACTGAACACCAATATTACATAATTGAAGACTTTACATTGTTTTTGGATAGTTTAAATTAAATTAGCATGCTTTTGAGTTGACACAAATTACGTTATAGAGTGAATAAATATACATTTTTAGAAAAAATATTTAGAAATAAGCCTGTTCCTTTATATGGTTCATTATCTGAGACCTTTGTCTACAAAAATAAAAAAAAATAATAATGCAGTGCTAGTTTTTATTTTTTAACATCTAAAACATTGTCCCTTATCTCAAGAATCTGTGATTTAATATATTTAATGTATTTATATGAAAATAGAAAAAATGATCAACAGTCTCCATTTGATTTATTTTGACTTGCCATCAAACAACAATGCATTCAAAATGTTAATAATTCAACAAAGTAATTAGTTGTAGAAAGACATTTAAAAGTAAAATTAACTGAATACTGTTAGGCGTAATCTGTTCCTGCAGAGGAGGTCACCGGACAGGTCTGGATGGCGCTTTAAAGCCACGGGCCGAGCGGAGACGGACAGCTCAGATGATGTCATCAGCAGGAACAGGATAATGGCGTCAGCCGAGCGTGACCGTCGCTCTCAGAGTAAAGCCGGCACAAGGTAAATAACCCACACTCTCAAAACCTTGGGGCAACAAACACTGGGGAACTTTATGACTTTACATGGACATTATCTTAATTATTTCACAGTTATTAAGCACACTTTTTAGGCCTGGAAATAAATGAGCAATTTCTTTTTAAAGGGACTTTTTTTAAAGAAGGCTACATCCCTGACAAAAAGATTTTACATTCATTATTTTGTTGTTGAACTATTACAAGTTTATCAAAAGCTGCTTTTCCACCGCCGGGCCGAGCGGATCTTAGAATATAGGGAACGGTTCCGGTTGTGTTTCCTCTTGAGTCTGGCACGGCACGATTACAAACTAACCGTTGGCTAACCGTGCTATTTACATCTCATGTCGTCAGTAACCTGTTGTGTTCACTGGGCCGTTATCAGACCCACATTGGAGAATGAAACCATATCCGTACCGGCTGGCTCTGATCGGCCAGAAATGGAACGGTTAAAGGGATAGTTCACCCAAAAATACAAAATGATCCCATAATTTACTCATCCTGAAGCCATCCTATGTGTATATGACATTCTTCTTTCAGATGAACACAATCAGAGTTATATTAATACATGTCCTGGCTGTATATTATAATGGCAGTGAATGGCAGCCCAAAATTTGAAGCCCATAAAAGTGCATCCATCCATTATAAAAGTGCTCCACACGGCTCCGGGGGTTAATAAAGGCCTTCTGAAGCGAATCGATGGGTTTGTGTAAGGAAAATATCCATATTTAACACGTTATAAAGTAAAATATCTAGTTTCCGGTGAAATATGTTCAACTTACGAAAAAAGCGTAACTAATGCGACAATGACGCCGGACGCAGCGCTAGGGTTTGGGACGGTCCGCCGGACATGTGATCATGTGATCCTGCTCGGCCAATAGTAAGCCGTCATTTAGTTTCGTTAGTTCAGCCAAAAATGTAAATTCTGTCATTGATTCCTCTCCCTCATGTCGTGAGACCTTCGTTCATCTTCAGACACTAATGAAGATATTTCTGATGAAATCTGAGAGCTCTCTGACCCCTCCATAGACAGCAATGCAATGAACACTTTCAAGGGCCAGAAAGGAAGTAAAGACATCGTTAAAATAGCCCATGTGACTCCAGCGGTTCAGCCTTCATGTGATGAAGAGATGAGAATACTTCTGTGAGCCCTTTAATTACCCTTTAATATATCAAATATTTGAATTATGTATAGCTTGAATAAAGAAAATTGTGAAGTTATTGTTTGTTAATAAAGCTATTTTATAATTGATACAGTTGCCTGTTTTTCTTCTTTCCCAAGGTGTTTTTTCTCCATTAACCCAGAGAAGGGACTAAAGTGGAGAAGATGAACACTTCCCAAGAGTCCTTACTTTAAATTCAGGAACTTTAGATCATGAGTGGCGTGACTGAAGTCAGGAAGAGTTCTGATGTGATGTGCCACACTCCCGGCCTGAAGGTTATGCTCAGCTCTTCATGATCAGGCGAGTGTGTAAGGGTTTTATTGCTCTTATATTGTGTGATATGCACTCCTGTGCCTCAGTTTGCAGAGCTTGTTTGTTCTACTGATTCTAATAAGGGAATGCAGTAATCCTTAAAGGGTGTTTCCATAAATAAAGCCTTTTTAAGTAAAAGTTTGTAATTGTTTATAAAGTATTTTTTTCTTTCTTGCCCTCTCTTTCTCTATTTTTCGTTTTTACTCGTTTTCTCGTCTTTGTTTACTTCCATCTCTTTCCCTTCATCTTTCCTCTATCTGTACACTACATATTACACATTTGTATGTTGTGCTGCTTTAATATTAATAAATTATTCAAAAGGCAAGGGTTTTTAATTTTAATTCAGCAGAAAAGGATGTTTTTATGCAGTTTTGTACTAAAATGCACAGTTTAAAACTATAAAGTTGTTTACAGTGACTGTAATTTTTACAAAATTATCCTGGCAACCACAGCTGCCAATATTTTTTTTGTTGTTGTTGTTGTAAAAACAACAGGATTTTTGTGTATAAATACACTCAAATACACTCACTGTCTGTATTTCTTACAGTAAATCCCTGTAAATATACAGGATTTTTTACAGGAGTTTTATCCAGCTGGCAATTATTTTATTTTTTTTTTGTTGTAAAAACGACAGAATGCCTTTTACGGTGTATAGTGTCACTGATTCCCCTCGTCTTGTTGTTGTGTCGGTGTATGAATAGCCCTGTGTGTGTTGTCTTCCTGTTTGCCTTGTTTCTCTCCTATATGGATTTCCGTTTTGTCACCTTGGTAAATACGGCTGCAAATAGATCCAAGCCTCTAATCTTCCTATGACTGTGACAGGTTCGTAGTGGACTACCAAATAAAAGAAATCATCAAAAGGTCAAACTCAATTTATTTATACAGCACATTTAAAAAGAAATAGTGTATCGCAAAGTGCTGCATCTATGCAAATAAGAGAGATGATAAGAGAGAAAATAAAGCACAAATAAAATACACAAATGCATTCAGACAAAAGCCAAAGAATACATTTTTTAAGGGCTCCAGTACTATGTGCAGTGAAAATAACATCTCTCCTCCCGCCAAGTTTTCCAGAAAAGATTAAAAGCGTGAATAAAGGTGCAGTCCTGCAATATTCTATTATTAAAGTGCCAATGTGATTTTAAAAATCTAGGAAATGAGACCGAAACTACAATAGATTAATAGTGATGATCTGACAGAGAAGATCGAGCTATTAAAACTCTACTCCCATTGCCCTTCTCAACATAGAAATGTTGAAGCCTTGCTCCGGACATTATTAGAATTAGCTTTTAACCATGTCTGACCCTAGGAAAGGCTCCACAAATCAGCTAAATTATGATCATTGATTAATTTCTGTAAACTCCCAGCAGAAGATGGATGAGGTTCATCATGATTCCTATCCAGATCTCGATTAACAGTACAATTAAAATCCCCACCGAGCACCAGAATATTTCCCTGAGGACACTGTGATAAAGCATTAGAAAGAAATTAGAAAAACATAATACGTTCTTGACCAACATTTGGAGCATACACATTAAAAAAGGAAAAGTGTGTATTACCCAAGGCAATCTGAGCTCAGAATCCTCTGCTCCACATGATCACTGACCTCTGACCCTCAGCGTGACTCTGGCGGATACTCTCCCTTTTTAGACACAGAATCCCATGCGGCTCGCTGATGTTCACATCATCATCCATACTGGAGCTATATACACTTCTGGAAAATAATTTATAGTTTTAACCAGACATAAAATCGGTTATATAGTCCCACAAAGTTTTCAAATTCTTTAATATATTTCCAACTGTTCTCTCTGATCTACCGCCGATCTTCCAATTCTGCACTGAAAAACACTATTTTTTAAATCAAACAAATTTCCAATTTTGGTTAGAAATATCAATGTTAGACATTTGTCACGACACACAAGGAGGCGGAGGATGAGGGGAACTCAAGTGATATTTATTGACAGACACGAACACAGGATGCAATAGATATTCAGGTGAGTATTAGAAACAAGCACTTAGCTGTAGATAATGGAGTTTGTCATTAGCAGGGAGAACACGAGGACAGAGGAACTGGAGACGAGGAAGAAGACGGAGGATTCTCAGGTGAGTAGCGGGTAAGGAGTCCAGGTACGCATGACGAGACCAGACCCAGTGGTGAAGGGAGTGAGAGTCTATATAGTGTCTGTGATGATGGGGTGCAGGTGGCGCGGATCAGTACTCAGGGGATCGGGAACGAGCGGGCGGAGCATGGAGATCTGCTGACGATGCATGGACATTGGTGGGTGTTGGCTGTTACTCTGTGGCCATTTCTCAATACCAAGTACTCAAACTTCTGACTTGCGTCCTTGGTAGTTCAGACTTGCTAAGTTCGACTCGGGAGAACGAGCTCCAGAGGACGGGAGGAATCGTCATCAATCTCAATTGTGAATCGTCATCAGTCGCTGCCCAAGTACTGTTCCCATTCAAAGTTCACATCTAGCCGAGTACAGTTCAAATCCCCGGATGTGTCCTTGATCGAGGATGCATCGAGAGGAGACTTGTGTGGACTTCAGACAGACCGGCATCCCAGAATGCATCTCGCACCGACCAGCAAGCGTCAATAGCGGATGAGAAACCCAGCGTAATTTAAATACACTACTGTTAATGTGTCACAAAATGTAGTTTTAAGAGTTTTCCAGGCGAGAATGTACTTGTATAAAGCTCAAATCTGTGGTTTATTTATAAAGAGAGCGCCTATTTGATCATTTGATCTGGCGTTTTGGGAGTTGTGAGATCCAGTCGATCAGCGGCGCTCAGCGCTCGTTATCCCGCCGAGAGCAGCCTTTCCTCGGCTAGTCCTTCTGCCGTCTGCCGCGGCTCTGATGTCTCTGAAATACGTTCGTCTTGTGTAGATCTAACGGCCGATCTTTGGTCTCATGAATTTATCATTTGTTCCCTGCCAGATCGTGTTGGCTCGGCTAGATGTGAACTTTGAATGGGAACAGGACTTGGGCAGCGACTGATGACGATGAGAACACAAGTACAGACAAGAGAAACAACCTGTGACAATTTTTGGGTAAATCAGGGATTATGAAAAAGTGATTCATCAAAGCCAAAATTTTCTTTTCCCTGTATTTTAAAATAACTCCATGAAACTTGATCGCAAACATATCTTTTACAAAATTTTTCTGAAATCCTCTAAAATTGGCAGAAAATTACTTCCATAATTATTATCCACAAAGTAAACATTTTCTAAAGCCAAAGCCTTCAAGTGTTTTGAACAGATTTTCATGGCCAACTTTGTCGAAGGCTTTTTCTTGCACAAGATCAAGTTTATGCAGTTTAATTCAGTTGAATACCACATGTCTCACACAAGAAAAACACGGTCAAATATTAGGGGTGTAACGGACACAAAACGGTTCGGTACGGGTTCGGTACAGCAGGGGAGAGAAAACTACATATAACATTGCTTTTTATTTATTTTTATTAAACAGGGTTGGTAAAAAGTCATCAGTCCCTGATTTAATATGTCGCTTTAATTTCAGCCATTCATCTTTTTGTATATTTGAATATTTTCCCATTCTTCCTTGCAGAATTGCTGAAGTTCAGTCAAATAACATTAAAACCATCATATACTCGTTAGAAAGAAGCTGTGGAGTTATCCTCATTATCAGAAATTATAAATGACTGACGTTTGATAGTTTTTCTTTTTTATTATAAATGAATTCCTGCTCTTGCGCCACCAGCTCTTAGAAAATGTGATTTCTGTAAGGACAACTCTGGGAAAGCAGGAGATGAGTTCAGTGCCTGCTCATATTAGAGAGTGTACATCATTCAGCACTGCACGCTTAAGAAAATCAATCATGTGATCATTCATTTGGATTTTTTAAAATGTGATTTGATATTGTGATTTTCAGTCGCTCCGAGAGCGCTCCACTACCGCTCTATCACAAACACAATTCATGCCAACAGCCCATAATATAACTGCATTATTAGCCAGAATTCACACGTTAAACACATTAAACTAGCTTGATACAGATGGGTCACTCAAATCAGAAAGAATGTGAAGGTTATGATGACGGCGATGGACATGATAGTTCAAGGATTTCTTTAGTACTGTCTACATACTGAATATGATCGTGTGAAAGCACATTTTAAACAGGTAGCACTTATTCACACACGCGGTCGCTCTCTCTGATGCATTCAAACAGATCTTACAGTGCTTATCTGCTTACAGTTATCTCTGTCTGATTTTAAATGAGCAGAAATCTGTAATGTAGTGACCCGTAGATAACATAACTGATGAAAACGTATTGTTTTCATCTTTCCGAACAAAATTTGCACTGCAAAAAGCAGCAATGATATTTAACTTTTAATGCTGATAAAGCCTAATAAGCTTGGCATGTCGTAGGTGTTCCAATAAACCACGTGCGTTGAAACTATCTCCTATTGTTTATTTACATTTTCATAATAATAATAATAATAATATTGTAACAAAGTTTGTGTGTATAAGGAAGAAGACAAGGGGGTCGGCTGGTTAGAGACTCGAACTGGGTATTTTATTGTAAGTTTCTCAGGGGTTCCAAGTGCTCACGGCACAACATAAATCACTGTTCTCTCAAAACTCGTCGGTTTCTCCTCGCAGTTCCTCTCTGCTCAATTCTGGTCCCCTGGTCCGAGTCTCTATCTGTGCACTGCTCCTCTCTCCCCCGTCCTCGATTCCTGGTTAGCCTTTTACCCTGTTTCTCCACGCCAATCACTGAAACAAGAGACAGGTGTTTCTCATCTGGCCTTGATTCCCTTACGTGCCGCTCATCCTCTGACTCTCTCTCCCGTCACAGACCTCGCTAAACCACGCCCCCCTTGCCACATTCCCCCACCGCCCGACTCAGGCCGGGGAGCCCCCCCCCCCCCCCCCCCCCCCATTTCTGGAAAGGAAGTCAGCCACAACCATCTGTACACCCGGCCTGTGAACCACCTTGAACTTAAATGGCTGTAACGCCAGATACCAACGGGTGATCCGCGCGTTGGTATCCTTCATGCGGTGGAGCCATTAGAGATTAGAGAGGGGCATGGTCCGAACAGAGAGTGAACTCCCTCCCCAGGAGATAGTAACGGAGGGTAAGAATGGCCTACCGGATAGCCAAACACTCATTTTCAATGGTGCTGTACATCGTCTCCCTCTTTGAGAGCTTCCGACTGATGTACAGCACCGGCCGCTCCTCCCCCTCCCTCTCCTGGGTCAGGACCACGCCCAGCCCCCTATCCGACGCGTCAGTCTGTAACATAAAAGGGAGAGAAAAATCAGGCGATTGCAAGAGCAGTCCGCCACACAGAGCAGCCTTCACCTGGGTAAAAGCCTGCTGGCACATCTCTGACCACTGGACTGGGTCTGGTGCTTCCTTTTTAGTGAGGTCAGTCAGAGGGCTAGTGAGGTCCGAATAATTAGGAACAAACCTCCTATAATATTCAGCTAGCCCCAGGAACTGTCTCACCTCCTTTTTGGTCTTGGGTCTAGGGCAGGTCGCAACTGCTGCTGTTTTGTCAATTTGAGGACGCACCTGTCCATGACCCAAGTGGAAACCCAGATACCTAACCTCCACGCGCCCAATCGCACACTTCTTCTGGTTGGCCGTCAGCCCGGCCAGTCTCAGCGACCTCAAGACGGCCCGTACATGCTAAGAATTTTATCCATGAGACGCTGAAACGTGGCCGGTGCCCCAAACAACCCGAACGGAAGTGTAACAAATTGGTGCAATCCAAACGGCGTCGTAAAGGCTATTTTTTCTTTGGATAATGGCGTTAAGGGGATCTGCCAATATCCCTTTGTTAAATCCAGGGTTGAATAAAAATTAGCTGTGCCCAGCCGATCGAGCAACTCATCAACCCTTGGAATTGGATATGTGTCGAATTTCGGCACAGCGTTCACCTTGCGATAATCCATACAGAATCGGACTGAGCCGTCCGTTTTAGGAACTAAAACTATCGGGCTGGCCCAATCACTGTAGGATTCTTCTATTACCCCCATGTCCAGCATCGCTTCTAATTCTTCCTGAACCACTTTTTTTTTGTGTTCGGGTAACCTATATGGCTGACTGCGAACCACCACACCCGGCTCTGTCTCAATATGGTGCTGAATGAGGTTGGTCCGACCTGGTAGGGGCGAGAACACATCTGAAAAAACTTCCTGCAACTGGGCTATGTCAGTGAGTTGGAACGGCGAGAGATGATCTCCTCCTGGGGCCAGAGCGAGGGATGTACCTTTTGTGTTCACCTCCGGCCCGAGATCCTCCTCCCCACTGATGGCCGTGGCCAACATCACTGACTCCGCCTCACTCCATTTTTTAAGGAGGTTAAGGTGGTATATTTGATGTGCCCCGCTCCTATTAGATCGAATCACCTCATAATTGAGATCCCCTATTCGCCGTGTGACCACAAAGGGTCCTTGCCACTTGGCGAGTAATTTAGAGGTAGACGTGGGGAGTAATACAAGCACTTTATCTCCCTGTGAAAATTTACACAGTTTCGTTCCCCTATTGTATAGCCGACTTTGTTTGTCTTGAGCCTGTAACAAGTTCTCCATGGATAGCCGCCCTAATGTGTGGAGTTTTGTTCTCAGGTCCATGACATACTGAATTTCGTTTTTTCTTTGCGATGGTCCGTCCTCCCAACCCTCTCTAAGAACGTCCAACACCCCACGGGGCTGACGTCCATAGAGAAGCTCGAGCGGGAAAAACCCGGTGGAGGCTTGCGGGACCTCACGTACGGCGAACAACAGGGGTTCTAACCAATTATCCCAATTTTTGGCGTCTTCTTGTACAAACTTCCGAATCATTGTCTTCAAAGTGCGATTAAATCGTTCCACCAACCCATCCGTCTGTGGGTGATAGACGCTGGTGCGGATCGATTTAATGCCCAATAATCCGTAAAATTAGCGTAATGTACGTGACATAAACGCCGTGCCTTGATCAGTGAGGATCTCTTTCGGGATCCCCACCCGGGAGATTAAACTAAACAAAGCCTCCGCAACACTCTTTGCGGAAATGGTAAGGAGGGCAATTGCTTCGGGGTATCGTGTTGCATAGTCCACCAGGACCAATGCAAAACGGTGCCCCCGTGCGGATCGCTCCAATGGTCCGATGAGGTCCATACCAATTCTCTCAAAGGGGACCTGCATCAGTGGAAGAGGGCGCAATGGTGCTTTTAAAAAGGCATTCACGACAAGACGCGCACCATCTGCGCACGTTCTCGTGAATGCCCGGCCAAAAAAAACGGACCATTAAACGATTCAGTGTGACCGCCTGACCCAAATGACCGGCCATAGGATTCGCATGAGCCGCCTGAAAAAGCATTTCCCGACGGCTTTTTGGTACTAACAATTGGGTTGTATCTTGCTTTGACTGAGTGTCCTGGGTCACTCGATACAACCTGTCCTTTAATATGGCGAAATAAGGATATGATAGCGGTTGCTCAGGATGGAGAGCCTGTCCGTCGATCGACCGGACCTGTGCAAACGCATTTTTAAGCAACTCATCCTGGGATTGCTCCAGAGGAAAATCATCACGGTCAGTGAGGATCAGCCTCTCTACCCCACTCGATTCCTCTGCAGCAATCCCCGATGGTCCCGGCTCAGTCTCCCCAACCTGCACATCCGCCCTCTCTCCCCGCCCCCTTTTTCCCCAAGAGACATCCGCACATAGATACTCCAATAAACTACCAAATGCTGGCTAATTTGTCCCCAAAATTAGCGGATGTCGGAGGTGAGAGCTAACGGCCACCTCCACTCTATGTTTTTGTCCCCGAAATTGTATTATGGCCGTCACCAGCGGATAACTCACCATATCCCCGTGCACACACCATACCTTAACCATGCGGCTATTATCCAATGCCAACGATTGTATCAGGCTTTGATGGATAGAGGTCTGGTTACACCCTGAATCCACCAAAGCCGGATAGGTACCCCCCTGAATACTTACTGGTATTTGGTACAGTCCGGCTCGGTCAGGGGCAGCCTGAGGCGCGTCTGGGCCCCGGATCAGCGTTCCCACCTCCATCACTGGACAACGATCTATAAAGTGACCCGGGTCCCCACACCGCCAACAGGCCGGCCCAAACTTTCCCGCTGCCCCAGTGGCAGGAAGTGAATCAAGGGATTGGCGTGGAGAAAAAGGGGAAACGGGACCGGAGGCTGGAGGGAATCCGGTTGGCTCCCGGCCTCTAGGGGCCGCCCGTGAGCCCGAGATGCTGCTGGGCCATCACAAAGGGCCGGGTGGTGTCCCCTAGTGTCAGCGTCCGGAACCGCTGACGATGTTGCTCGGGGGAGAGCCCGACCCGCTGAAGTATGGCCCATCGCAGGTCGTCATAGACCAGGAGGTTCTGGACTCGAAGTTGTTGGGCCGCTGTCTGCGCCTCACCGGACAGTTGCGGGATGAGACGCACCGGCCAGTCCAGTCGCTGCCACCCACATGCCACCGCGGACCGCTCGAACAAATCCAGGAACGTTTCCGGGTCGTCTTGCGGCCCCATCTTTGTGAGCTGCATGTGGGTGGATTTGGCCGGGGTGAATGTTGTTCCCCCGGCTGGAACCTCCCGATCGATGCAGCTCCGGAACAGCTCGCGGTCCTGTTGCTGTGCCAGGAAGAGCGCCTGGAAACGCCGCTCCTGCTCTTCCCGGATCTCCAGCATCGACTGATGTTGCTCCCGATGTAGGCCCGCGACCACCTGGATGACATCCACAAATGGCGTACCTGGCGGTGTTTGCATGGCGGCGGCTCTGTCTTCTTCCTCCGGGTTTTCGGCACCAATGTAACAAAGTTCGTGTGTATAAGGAAGAAGACAAGGGGGTCGGCTGGTTAGAGACTCGAACTGGGTATTTTATTGTAAGTTTCTCAGGGGTTCCAAGTGCTCACGGCATAACATAAATCACTGTTCTCTCAATACTCGTCGGTTTCTCCTCGCAGTTCCTCTCTGCTCAATTCTGGTCCCCTGGTCCGAGTCTCTATCTGTGCACTGCTCCTCTCTCCCCCGTCCTCGTTTCCTGGTTAGCCTTTTACCCTGTTTCTCCACGCCAATCACTGAAACAAGAGACAGGTGTTTCTCATCTGGCCTTGATTCCCTTACGTGCCGCTTGTCCTCTGACTCTCTCTCCCGTCACAGACCTCGCTAAACCACGCCCCCCTCGCCACAAATATGTTTATTTTTTATAGCGCCTTTTAAGAACCCAAGGTCGCTTCACAATGGAGTACAAGAGTACAATCAATTTACAGTCAGAAAGACAGTCCGCCTGTTCATTATAGCAAATAAACAAGCAGGTGTACAACAAATAACTACAGATAGACAACAACAACAAAGAAGTTATAGAATCAAAGAGAACATTAATACAATAAGTAGTATAACATGAAGAAGTGTGAGAACACGTGAAGGCAGAGATGGTGAGAGAAAGATCATTATTTACTGAGCAAAGAGAATAGATGAGTTTTAAGTTGGGACTTAAAAGTCTGGAGAGTAGGTGCGTTACGGCTCTTCGGGGGCAGCTTATTCCATAGTTTAGGGCCAATAACACTAAAAGCCCTACCACCCACAGTAGAGCGTTTAAACTTATGTACAACAAGCAAGTTATCATTGCTAGATCTGAGGGTCTGGGCAGGAACATATGGTTGCACTAACTCAGCCAGGTATTGGGGTGTAGGGCCATGACTTGCTTTATAGACCAAAACTAACCGTTTAAACTGGATACAACACACAGGAAGCCAGTGAAGTTGGTTGAGGATGGGAGTGATATGTGCACTAAAAAATAAGCAAATGCTGCACTAAGATCGAGAAGAACCAGGATACTGTGTGCACCAGAATCAGAAGCCAGAAGGAGATCGTTTAGCACTTTTAAAAGTGCTGTTTCTGTGCTGTGATTGGGACGAAAACCTGATTGAAGCGATTCTAGATGTGACTGCAGTTGTGCTACGACTACCTTCTCAAGCAATTTGGCAACGAATGGGAGGTTTGATATTGGTCTGTAATTGTTCTGGATAGTTTTATCAAGGCCGGACTTCTTTAGTATTGGAGTGACAGCTGCTACTTTTAGATCATGCGGAACATAACCAGTGGAAAAAGATATATTTATAATATGAGTAATGGGTTGAATAAGTAAGGGGGCAGAAGGGATTTTAGAAGGTATGTTGGAATAGGATCAAGAGTGCAGGTGGTAGAATTGGATTTGATAATCAGTTGTTCAACCACAGATGTATTCATGAGTAAAAAAGTGTCGAGTGGATGACCTATCAGACATGGAGTTCAATAGAAAGAGGAAGTTGGGGAAAACGTTTGATAAATGTTACCAATTTTTTGTAGAAAAAATGACTGAAAACTTTCACAGAGATCAACAGAGCCAGTAATAGCTACGGATGAGGGTTTAACCAGTTTGTTTATTTCAGAAAAAAGAGCTTTCGGTTTGCATTTGGCTTTGTTGATGACAGTAGAGAGATAGTCAGAACGTGCAATGTTAAGTGCTTCTTTATATTCCACTACTGAATCCGAAAAAGCCATGGAATGCACAAGAAGGGAGGATTTTTTGTAAAGTCTTTCTAGACGCCTACATTTTGTTTTCAAAACTCTCAGTTCTGGAGTGAACCAAGGAGAGGAGTGAGTAGACGGAACAGTTCTAGTTTTTAATGGAGAAAGATCATCCAAAATATTACAAATAGATTCATTATAGGTTGAAACTATCTCATCAGGACTCAGGAGGTGGAGTGAAGAAGGAAGAACAGAGACAGCAATAGTAGCAGAGAAATTGTCAACAGTTATAGATCTCAGGTTACGGTAAGATATCGTAGTTTTGGTGTTTAGTTTTACAAAAGGGAGTGAGAAGTCGAAGACAATTAGTTTATGATCAGAGATGCCCAAATCATGACCCTGCACATGCACTTTATTAATACCAACAGTACAAAGCAAATCGAGAGTATGCGAGTGGGAATGTGTGGGAAAATCAATATGCTGAGATACTTCAAAGTAATCCAAAACAGACATAAAGTCTTTTGCAAAAGTACAATCAGAATCAACATGTATGTTAAAGTCACCTAGCATCATTATTCTATCATGCTGGGCACAGGCAAGAGTGAGAAGTTGAGTCAATTCAGAGAGAAGGTTTGTGTTATATAAATCAACATAATCAGGAGTGGAGCAGGGCCAGCGAGTTTAACTGATAGACATTCAAAACTGGAAACATCAAGAACATCAATTTTAGTCACTTTGTAATTGTTCTTAAAGATCACAGCCAGACCACCACCTCTGCCACTAAGGTTTTGTCAGGTAACTTTATCCAGGAGGGGTTGAAAGATTCAGTTCAATTAAATCATCAGGTGTTTGCCAGGTTTCGGTCAAGAATAGTAAATCCAGGTCTCTCTCAGTTGTAATGTCGTTCAGCAGTGCACCTTTGCCAGACAGGGAACGAGTGTTCAGAAGAGCGCAGTTGTGTCGATGGGGAGCAAGCGTTGATGAGTAGGTAGCGTCTCTGTTTAAGGGTTTGAGAGTCCCGACACGATGAGGAGTCACATTGCTATGGTAACGCCTCGATCTCCGCAACCAGATCACAGGAATTGACAAAGAGGACTTGCAATCATAGAACCATTGATGTTTTGCAGACCGATGGATATAACGAGCATGACGGGCAATACCGAGGGTAGTGCACCAATCGAATGTAGAGGTTTCCAGTTGAGAGTGATGATTTAGCTTATGCAGCTGCAGTGAGGTATAATGAAAATCCATACTGTCATTGAGAACCAAAACAAGTCCAAAAACGACTAGGGCCAGCAATCTCAGTGCCAGCGAGTAGTAAAAAGCAAAATACATCTCCTTGCACAGTTTAAGACAGCACTCACAGAAAGCAGTATGGCCACCCTAAACAACACCACGTTAGCCAAATCCAGCTGATGCTAGATGTGATCCACAACCAAACAGAGCAACTCGCCAAACAAATGGAAACTTGCCGGTTCCGAAACCGGTTTCGTCAAAGTTATGGGACCCACAATATACAGCGGTAGAGGGCTCGCAGGAAAGAGTAAAGTGAGACCACAGCACTCCACGTTAGCCAAGCTCAGATAGGACAAACCACAAAGAGACACTACTCAGTTAACAAGAGTAAACTTACTTACCGAGAGTGCAGAGTGGTAAAGCCTAGGCAGTGGGCAGAGGGCTCTCAGGGATTTCACAAAGTGAGACGCTGTACAGCAGTTTGCAAAAGTGGTCCAAAGAATGTCACAGGGATTTCAAAGATGAGTTATTTATGTCCCAGAACTGACAAAACCACACAGCAGCTCAAGACGCTTCACTCAAAGCATCTTACACTGTTCCACCAGATCCAGACTTGAACCTTAAGTCCCCCAAAAAACACATCCATGCGTAGTAGTCCCGTTGATGATAAACGATTTACAGATGTTTATCGGTGTTTAACAGATGATTAATAAAACAAGAAACAAAACAAAACAGAACAAAACAACGAACAGCGAATAGCGGTGAGAAGTGGCAGCCATTTCACGCACAGCGTACTCTCAACCGCCACGGACACGCCACGCGGTAATGTAGGCTATGTTATAAAGTGAACTTTTCTGATATTTCAGAGCTTACTTAAATACTTTAACGTTTAGCTGCAAATTCTGCAAACAGTGAAGACGGTGTTTCTGATATCAGAGAGCGAGGAGCGGGAAATGGTGAACCCGGAGCGGAGCTGGAGCGGAGTGATTATTGAGTGCTTAGAGCGTGGAGGGGAAATTGCTGCGCTCCTCTCCGCTCACATACTCTGATATCAATATTAAGTGACATTGCTAACTGCTGGCCTGGCAGGCATAATACTGCATTTTTACTCGTTTGAAAGGGGATCTTTTTGATAACATTGTCATCTGTTCAAAGAAAAAACTTTTCCATTTTTAGGACATCGTTGACGTGTAAACGTACCCTCAGACATTATTGGTTGCACATTGTATACTATTTGAAACACTATTCTTAAAAAAAATAAAAAATAAATAGTAGGCAGTATGCAGTGTGTACTGGGGACTATTTCAGACACAGCCATTGATTCGCTGGTCCAGGTGTGTCTGACCTCTGCAGGACAGTGGCCCTCCTGGGGCCGATACCATGAAGCCGGTTTAGGTTTCAGTTTAGTTTGCACCAACCCTGGGTTTCAGGCACCATGAAAGTGGCTCGGCTTTTAGCAGCGTTCATCCCCAGTAACTTACGCTCCACCGGGGCAGCTGATGTTTCAGAGAAGAGATCTGACCAATCAGCTGTGAGCAGTGACACATGTCTGATGCTGGAAAGCCACGCCCTCAGTTTCTGCTCCAAATTAAAGGTCACTACATAGCAAAGGATTGTTAAAGACTAAATTGTCTGGCTTTTAACAATGCTTATTCATAATAATAATTTTGTATGATTTTTATATTATTTATGTAATTAAACCCTTAATCCATTACACATGTATAATTTTAGTTTATCAATTAAGCACTTAGTTTAAATGTGTCACGATCCCAGTTCTGTGACTTTTGTTTTGTATGGACTTATGTTGAAGTGCCTTCTCTGTTTCCATGTTCTCTTCCTGTTTGGTTTCCGTCTCTCCTCCTTGTCATATTAGTTGTTATAGTTACCATCATTGAGAATACCTGCAGTTAATTATTTAATGTATATAATGTATTTAAGGTCTTGGTTTTCAATTATGTTTTGTTAGTCGTTGGATGTATTTGGGTATGCTGTTTTCTGTGGTTGTTCGTGTTCGTATGTTCTTGTAATTCCATGTGGAGTCTTGTAATTAAAAGTGTGTGTGCAAGTTTATTCTCTCTCAGCCTCTTCAGTCAGCGATATGTTACAGAACGACTAACCAAATATGAATCCATCCGTCAGGGGAAACGGACGATAGAGAGCATGAGGCTCATTGGACTTTAGAACATTATATTGACTTTGCGTTGCAACTTAGTGGCTCCGCATTTACTGTGGGTGTCATGGAGGAGGAAGTTGTTCCTGTATCTTCTGTACTCCCAGAGATGGCTCCAGCCACTGACCAGCGTCCAGAGATGGCTTCAGCCACTGACCAGCGTCCAGAGAGGGCTCCAGCCACTGACCAGCGTCCAGAGATGGCTTCAGCCACTGACCAGCGTCCAGAGAGGGCTCCAGCCACTGACCAGCGTCCAGAGAGGGTTCCAGCCACTGACCAGCGTCCAGAGATGGCTCCAGCCACTGACCAGCGTCCAGAGAGGGCTCCAGCCACTGACCAGCATCCAGAGATGGCTCCAGCCACTGACTAGCATCCAGAGAGGGCTCCAGCCACTGACCAGCATCCAGAGAGGGCTCCAGCCACTGACCAGTGTCCAGAGATGGCTTCAGCCACTGACCAGCGTCCAGAGAGGGCTCCAGCCACTGACCAGCGTCCAGAGAGGGTTCCAGCCACTGACCAGCATCCACAGATGGCTCCAGCCACTGACCAGCGTCCAGAGAGGGCTCCAGCCACTGACCAGCATCCAGAGATGGCTCCAGCCACTGACTAGCATCCAGAGAGGGCTCCAGCCACTGACCAGCATCCAGAGAGGGTTCCAGCCACTGACCAGCATCCACAGATGGCTCCAGCCACTGACCAGCATCCAGAGATGGCTCCAGCCACTGACTAGCATCCAGAGAGGGCTCCAGCCACTGACCAGCATCCAGAGAGGGCTCCAGCCACTGACCAGTGTCCAGAGAGGGCTCCAGCCACTGACTAGAGTTCAAAGAGGGCTCCGTCTCCTCCTTTCCTGAGTCCAGAGAGGACTACGCCTCTGTGGTCCCCTGAGCTGCCCGCGCTCCTCTGCCCAGGTCCGCCTACACTCCCAGGCCCATCTATGCCATGCCAGGGTCTTATCTACTCATTGTTCTGTGTATTTAAGGTCTTGGTTTTCAATCATGTTTTGTTAGTCGTTGGATGTATTTGTGTTTCCTGTTTTCTGTGGTGCTTCTGGGTTAGATGTTCTTGTGTTTTCATGTGGAGTCTTGTAATTAAAAGCGTGCGTGCAAGTGGATCCTCTCTCAGCCTCTTCAGCGATGCGTTACAAAATGCATATAAAGGTAATCTAAATAAGCTTTAGAATCCATAGATAAAGCTATAAAAACGTGAACTTACATGTTCAATTCTCAACTTCACAACTTATATAGCAAGATTTCTTTCAGTTGTCCTCTTTCATAGACGGCTCTTTTCTTGCTGTTTAAATTCTTAATATTTTTCAATCTTGTAATATTCTGCAGTTTGATCGATCCACAGCCTGTGATTGGCTGTTCGCTACTGATGACGTCACGCCTAAACTCAGGATCAAAGCCGAGCGGTCTCGTTGTGTTTTTCCCTCTCTATATTTTGTTTGATATTGACAATGTTCAATTTTATTTGTAAGAACAGATCTCATAAAGTTAGGAGTCAGCTCTTTTGAATTAGTTGGTTAAATGACTCAATTTGGTACTATATCCCCAATGTGGTATTTAGTAGATTAGAGGGCAATTTCTTTTACTTGCTTGGAAACTCGCTTTGTGTTGCATTACCTTACGAAAAATATGTTTATTCAAGTGTGCCATTAGTATACTACTTTTAAACTAAAAATAAAGTATACGTTCAGTCTACTTTGTATGTACTTCTCAGAAATATACTTAAATTTGCACTTGTAAGGATACTGACAGAAAAGTGTAAGTATATTTGGCCTACTCTTTTGATTGAGTAGCTATTCATTTTTTTTTTCACAGTTTTGCATACTGTCTTATAAACTTACAATGTTTGAAAATATTGATTTATAATGAAAACCGATGTTCCTAATTCTGCTTCTCTGAATGTTTGTGTAGGATAGTCCACTGGTAGTGTTCATGGGAATTTACTTCACTCTTTCCACGCTATTGACTGATTTTTCCAGTTATCCGTGTTTTCACTGATATACGTTAGGGGATGCTATGACACATCCTGTAGTACAGAAACTCCGGATCAAAACACAGGAGAAGCTGAAACAAGTGATAGAAGATTGCTCACGCACATGTAAAATAACTCGATCATCGAACATTAAACATCATATAAATCAAAACGGCCTAATGTGACTGAACGATGAAACGACTGAAGCTTTGAGGTGTTGATGCACTCCATCTGTGTTTGATCATCGCTCTCAATCACATCCGGATCAAGTCTTTGACTAAATGCTTTTTTTTTTTTTTTTGTAAATGTTGCTTTTTATTGAAACTTGCACATTCAAGTGTTGATAAAAGGATGCATGAAGCTACAATAAAATGTTTTTAAAATGGAAAGAGTTAAAGGTATTTCTAATATTAAATTAATACCTAAATAGGAACATAGTAGAATACTTAAAGTGCAAAAATAATATATACATAGTAAACCATAAGTATGTTACGTTCACTTAAAGAGAACTTACAAGTATATTTGCAGTATAAACTATTAAACTAGTAGTTTATTGAGAGTATTTCAAAGTGTACTTAAACTAAAACAAGTACTACTTGTATTAAAATAGTAAACTACTAGTATACTTATAAGTTCACTTTTAGTACAGATGCAGTACAAATAACAAACGTAGTTGTGCACTTGAAGTTTACTACAGTTACACTTATAGTACACTTAAACATATACTTTTATATACTAAAACTGGGCCAATTTAGCCCCAAGCAGTATTGAAATAGTACACTTACAAGTTTACTAGTACACATTGATATTAATATATTTTCAAAATAACGTATACTTAAATATACTTGAACATTAAGTATACTTCATAAAATAAACTTGGAGTATAGAGGAGAGCGGACACAACCTAACGCTTTTTGACTTACTCAGTTTGTGTAAATCCACTTGGGGTTCAGAGTATTTAATATTTCCCATATTAATTTCACACACATCTAGTACAATTATGTGGTTTTGTTTCATTAATACAGTGTATTTTTTTTTTCTTGATTTACCCTGAAAGAATGGAAGTGAAATGTGACGACATGCCCCACAGGTGGAGTCACATGACCATATGACAGCTTAACATGTTATCTGATATAATCAAAAAAATATCCAAGACAAACTTAAATATTTTGTCAATAAAACAGGGGCTCTGTGTGCCAACATGCCCGCCTGCTCCACTGGGATTATCCCGGCTCGTGTCTCCTGCTGTCAGATCAGCATTATTTTAGATTACAATAATATCAGATTTGTCTCATTTAAAATAAATACAAAAAACAGATGAAAAATTAACTTAAGTAAGAAATGTTCTTTTGCTATGGTTAAATTAATGTTCACTGATATCTTCCAAAGACTTTTGAATTTTGGCACAATTTTTTCTCTATATACTGTTGCTATGACAACTAGTAAATACACTAAGTTAGGTCATGCTGGCGTGTGTGGGAAGTGTTAAACCATGTGAGGTTTGCCCCGCGCTCCCCTACTTCTTTTTCCGTAGGGATGTAATTTTTTTATTCACAAAAACAAATTTCTCAAGACTTTTCCTAGATTAGACCTCTTTATCGCTGAGAGTTCCCTTGTTGTAAAATCTCTTAAGATCATTGATCGCAATAAGAACAATACGTTTCTTAAGAATTATGATGATATTTTTCTTACTGGTTGAGTTGTCATTTTTACCCCTTAATTTTCCTTTTAATTTTATGTTAATGTATCCAATGCAGTGCTGTTTCTTTTCTTGCAATAAATAAATAAATATATATAATCTCAAAGCCTGAGCTGACAGAGAGAGTTGATGATGGTTTCCTCTTCTGACACCTGTGTGTTGCTCAATCCCGAGGTTTCAGTGAAGATTCGACATCATAGACCTTGCTATACAAACCACAACAAAAGATACATTTCATTTGGATCGCTAATCCACATGTTATTGTAAGTCTTCATTATTTCATTAAAAACACTGGGAATGAAATATCCGGTAGCCTACACTGTGTGTCGTAATCATCTTTCTTTTTTTTTAATGAAAGCCTGAGTGTGAATCACAGGATCCCGTCTGGACTCGCGCATTCACTGCGTTCTGCTCTCCTCTGAGTCTGCTTCAGTGCATCTCAAACGAGCCTGTTGTGTAATGCGACATTTCCACACACACACACACGCCCAGCTGACTGACAGCTCCAGCAGCCCGCCTTCCCTTCAGTCTTCGGTTCGCTTCAACACAGGAACTTCTGCTCGTGTCTTCATCATGCTGAAGTTCTGATACTCTCCCGTGATGTTTGTGAGGTGATACGGGGACATACACCATGCAGAATGGACGAGAAGGGAAACACAGAGCTCGCGTTTAAAACCACTGGATGCACCTGGTTGAGTCCGGTCAGCGACCGGGTCGGCGTGCCTTTGGATCAGGTGAGCCTGTCAGAACACATCACACTTTACACCAGACGAACACTTTTGGGTTAGGATGTAAACAATCATGAAGAGTGGTCTTTGCCTATACACTTTTGTAATATTGCACTAGTTAACTCCGCTCAAGACAGATATTCAGGCTGTATGGGAGAACTGGTTTCACAAGTTTTCTTCCTCTCTCCAGGACTAACACATTCTGGGGGTTTTCATTGGCAACACTCGCCTCTGTCCGGCTTGCTGGGGAGACAATTACAAACATTTTGAAGCATAATTTAAATATGCTCAATGATGACCTATTGAATTTCACATTATACTGCAATATTTTTCTGTAAATCTGCTTTTAAACAATGTACAGCATACAATTTATAATGTTTTAAACACAGGACAGGTTAGTTAATTCATTTATCCAGCTCTATTTAAACAACAGACTGTTGACCAATGTGCCTTACAATAACAGATAAAAAACATAAAATATTAAATGAGTGTTTATTAGTCTCTTTAAATGGAAGTATTATCCTATGTACTATGTTAAAAGAGATAAATAATATTTAATTGGACAGAAATACATTATCATATCTCTCAACGTAATAAGTTGTCAATGTCATTGGGATATAGAAAAATCAAGGTAACATTTAATTATCTTTATTTTTGGAGAATAGGCTACAGATATCTTTGCAAACTGAGGTTAAACTTCATTAAATTATATGGAATTTCATTAAGACACCTTCTAAAAATCTGCCAAATTTCTTAATGGTTAGTAAGACTGCTTGATTTGGCAAAGAATGAAAACAGTGAATTGTGGGTGACATGCATTTAAGCGGGGAAATATAGGAGAAAATAGCAAAGTCACTTCGATGTGCCACTCTTCCTGCTGCCAGCAGGTGGCGTGTTGACTATAACTTAATATTGGCATGTAGATGTCTTTAGGTCAGGACTATTAACAAACAAGTTAAGTTTAAGGCAGATTGGACATTGTATGCCCGAGTTACAACAACTTCCTGTTTCGAGGCGAAACATCGAACTTTGTGAGGCCGCCACCGAAACGCCCTTCAGACACGCCTTTTAACTTCGCCACGGCCTTTAGATTAGACTGACCAAATATGATGTTGGTCTGATCTAAATCTCTAGGAGAAGTTTGTTAAAGTACAACATCTGGAAATGGCAATGGCAATTTTCAGAATAAGAATAATAATAATAATAATAGAAGAATAATAATAGACCGAGCAATAAAGTCCTCACACCATCGGTGCTCGGGAGAGAAAGAAGAAAATCACAAACAAAAACAAAAGGGTGCTAATACTTTTCAGTGCTTGGACCCCTAATAATCAAACAAGGACGTACTGCAATTAATCAAAGCTCCGGTTAGTATTGTTTAGACTGGTTCAGCACTATTGGTTAGACTGGTTCAGTACTATTGGTTAGTATTGGTTAGACTGGTGCAGCACTATTGGTTAGTATTGTTTAGACTGGTTCAGCACTATTGGTTAGTATTGGTTAGACTGGTTCAGCACTATTGGTTAGTATTGGTTAGACTGGTTCAGCACTATTGGTAGTATTGGTTATGCTGGTTCAGCACTATTGGTTAGTATTGGTTAGACTGGTTCAGCACTATTGGTTAGTATTGGTTAGACTGGTTCAGCACTATTGGTAGTATTGGTTATGCTGGTTCAGCACTATTGGTTAGTATTGGTTAGACTGGTTCAGCACTATTGGTTAGTATTGGTTAGACTGGTTCAGCACTATTGGTTAGTATTGTTTAGACTGGTTCAGCACTATTGGTTAGTATTGGTTAGGCTGGTTCAACACTATTGGTTAGTATTGGTTAGGCTGGTTCAGCACTATTGGTTAGTATTGGTTAGGCTGGTTCAGCACTATTGGTTAGTATTGGTTAGGCTGGTTCAGCACTATTGGTTAGTATTGGTTAGGCTGGTTCAGCACTATTGGTTAGTATTGGTTAGACTGGTTCAGCACTATTGGTTAGTATTGGTTATGCTGGTTCAGCACTATTGGTTAGTATTGGTTAGACTGGTTCAGCACTATTGGTTAGTATTGGTTATGCTGGTTCAGCACTATTGGTTAGTATTGGTTATGCTGGTTCAGCACTATTGGTTAGTATTGGTTAGACTGGTTCAGCACTATTGGTTAGTATTGGTTAGACTGGTTCAGCACTATTGGTTAGTATTGTTTAGACTGGTTCAGCACTATTGGTTAGTATTGGTTAGGCTGGTTCAGCACTATTGGTTAGTATTGGTTAGGCTGGTTCAGCACTATTGGTTAGTATTGGTTATGCTGGTTCAGCACTATTGGTTAGTATTGGTTAGGCTGGTTCAGCACTATTGGTTAGTATTGGTTAGGCTGGTTCAGCACTATTGGTTAGTATTGGTTAGACTGGTTCAGCACTATTGGTTAGTATTGTTTAGACTGGTTCAGCACTATTGGTTAGTATTGGTTAGGCTGGTTCAGCACTATTGGTTAGTATTGGTTATGCTGGTTCAGCACTATTGGTTAGTATTGGTTAGACTGGTTCAGCACTATTGGTTAGTATTGTTTAGACTGGTTCAGCACTATTGGTTAGTATTGGTTAGACTGGTTCAGCACTATTGGTTAGTATTGGTTATGCTGGTTCAGCACTATTGGTTAGTATTGGTTATGCTGGTTCAGCACTATTGGTTAGTATTGGTTAGACTG
>CM077201.1:41285236-41357736 GCA_039654625.1 Rhinogobio ventralis
AGTTGATGTGTTAGAAGCAGGAAACATGCCACTGGACCACGGAGCAATGGAAGAAGGTGGCCTGGTCTGAGGAATCACATGTTCTTTTACATCACGTGGATGGCCGGGTGTGTGCGTGGCTTACCTGGGGAACACATGGCACCAGGATGCACTATGGGAAGAAGGCAAGCCGGCGGAGGCAGTGTGATGTTTTGGGCAATGTTCTGCTGGGAAACCTTGGGTCCTGCTATCCATGTGGTTGTTACTTTGACACGTACCACCTACCTAAGCATTGTTGCAGACCATGTACACCTTTCATGGAAACGGTATTCCCTGGTGGCTGTGGCTCTTCCAGCAGGATAATGCTCCTGACACAAAGCACAAATGGTTCAGGAATGGTTTGAGGAGCACAACAACGAGTTTGAGGTGTTGACTTGGCTTCCAAATTCCCCAGATCTCAATCCAATCGAGCATCTGTGGGATGTGCTGAACAAACAAGTCCGATCCATGGAGGCCCCGCCTCGCAACTTACAGGATTTAAAGAATCTGCTGCTAACATCTTGGTGCCAGATACCACAGCACACCTTCAGGGGTCTAGAGGAGTCCATCAGAGATGGGTCAGGGCCAACACAATATTAGGTCATAATGTTATGCCTGATCAGTGTATATATACATATTTATAGCTGCAAAATTGGATTTACTGAAAAAATGCTTAATGGGCCCTGAGATCGGCTCCACATCCCTAATTACAGCATTAAAATGGTCACAGCTGTACAGTACTAATGGTGTAAATTCAGTCTATGAGTTCAGCATTCTCACACACTTCTCAGAAGAGTTAAATGTTTATATGTGTTCTCATTACAGATATACTCTGATCGCCTCGCTCGGATACCTCACGCTTTGCCAAGTGAGCAGGGCCTTCATATTCGACTATGGCGTCCTGTCCACAGATTTCTCAGGGTGAGGACATTTTTTATTATATTCTTTGTATCATTTTGATCATGAACAATGCACTGTCCTTTAATTCAGTCCTTTAACTCTTCTGCAGTTTGACTGCTCTCACCTGTTAACATTCTCCAGTTAACATGAAATCTAGTATGAAACAGCGTTATACACTCAAAAACTGTGATTTCTGTGATGTGGCCACTCCCCGAGGCTTGACTTTCTTATCTACCAGTTTAGTCAGTCTTCCTTCGCTGAGGTTTTACACACCCTTGGATAAACAGGAGGAGAGATAACATGCAGCTATGCTGTCGGCTGTCAATGTCCCGGTCACGTCTCTTTCTTCCCTTTAAATGTAATTGTAACAAATATCTTGTGTAGATAAGGAGGAGGCAGGAACTGGCTGACGTTCAACGTAAATTTAATGACAAAATGAAATGTAAACAGAAAACAAAACTGCCCCATATGAGCATAAAAGAACCGGCAGCATAAAGTCCAGACGTCTGTCGCTCCCTCTCCACTTCACACAGACCGATAAACGCATGCATCAATCATCATAGGCTTTTATTAAATTGATGTTGAATTGCTATTTTGTGTACTTGTTTTATTGACAAGTATCGCTAAAAAAGTAACAGACTACTTGTACCTCTGCATTAGCCGTTCCTCTGACTAAAATCACACGGAGACCTGTGTCACATTTAGAGGTTGAAGAATCTACCAAAAAATCAATACAGATACTTATCAATATTATTATTAGATTATACAGAAGTCTGATTGGCTGTGTCCTCTAGAGATGAACAGCCGCTTATGTCCGTCATCTGCAGACTGATAACACACAGGGATGGGGTTTGTAATGCCCTAATTCAAGGGTGCAAGTTTGATTTTGATGTTGCTGGGGACAGAAAACAGGCTGTGCTCGTCCTGTGCGTGTTGAGTTGTCTTGTGCCTGTGGAGCAAAAACCCAATTCATGAACGAATCACGCAATTGGTTTGTTTTCACTCAAGTTACTGGATCAAATCTATTCATTGAAGAACTGAAAGAACAGAGTGCTTACTGAATCAGCATCTGATTCACTGACCTGCAAATTATCGCTACTTTCACCTTAAAGGACGTTGACCTAAAGCTGTGAAACTGTGTGCGATACAATGGGAAAAAACTGTTGTAGTGTTTCGTTGTGCTATATCATTACTTGGTAAAGGGTTAGTTCACCCAAAAATGTAAATTCTGTCATTAATTCCTCATGTCGCTCCAAACCCGTGAGACCTTCGTTCATCTTCAGACATCTTCGTTCTGCCGTAGAACCCGGAAGTGCTGCACTGTGTGAACAGCCCAACAAAGTGAATAGTGTAAGAGAGTGACAGGGAAGAGAAGAGATTGTTGAATAAAGTCGTTATTTGTGTTTGTTTTTGCGCACTAGAGTATTCTCATCTCTTCATCACATTAAGGCTGAACCGCTGGAGTCACATGGGCTATTTTAACGATGTCTTTACTTCCTTTCTGGCCCTTGAAAGTGTTCATTAAACTGCTGTCTATGGAGGGGTCAGAGAGCTCTCAGATTTCATCAGAAATATCTTCATTAGTGTCTGAAGATGAACGAAGGTCTGACGGGTTTGGAGCGACATGAGGAATTAATTACAGAATTTACATTTTTGGCTGAACTAAGCCTTTAAGTCTTTCTCTTTCAAGGCTTGTCAAACTGTTAGTGTGGATCTGACCTCCGCTGAGCCTTGCTGTGAACTCTACACGCGAGTCTGTCCGCTAACTGAAGGAAAACAAACTAACCCGCTGATGTAGCGGCACATTAGTCATATAAACTTATACAAACACTGTTTCTCTTAATGATAGCCTAAATATGGCGTCTTTCTTCATTAGTTTAATTGACTTTGTCTCCTCTTGTTTTCAGCCCTTTAATGATGATAACACAGAAGGTCACTACTCTTGCCTTTCAGGTGCACGACGGTGAGAAATCATTGATGCTATTTTCGTGAATTTGTTGCCATAAACTGACATCTTGGAAAATAATTCAATTGATCATTTCAGAAAACATGACTTGTCTTTCTGCGTGTTTCAGGTATGAGTCGAAAGCAAGAGGAACTTAAAGACGATCAGAGGCGTCTGGCAGTACAGTATGACTTTTCAATCCTCAGCAGTAACAACAACATCTTACTGGGCAAAACCTGTTCTAAAATGGACAAATATTTGGTGTCTACTCATGACAGCGGTCAGAAATAGTGAAACGTCCCAGACGAAAGTCATCAGTCTACACTCCATACCCCATAATGATGGTGCAAAAACTTATTTGTGATAAGTTTACAAATGCATTAAAAGGAATGAAATTGCAGCACTTAGCTGAAGCACACCGGGCAGTGATTACTGCTTATTTGGACATGATGCAAATTTAAAGAAATGACAGCAGATGTGAACCAAAATGCAACCATTTGTTTTGGGAATAACAGCTTTCCCGCACAGAATCAGACCATGTTTATGACAGAAACAGTGATTAGTCCGTGTAAAAACAGAAGCTTTTTTCACGGAACATTCCTATTGTTTAGATAAGTCATGTATTTCTCTACTGACCCGCCCGTTTCCTCCATGTACAGCTCTAGGCCGTCACTGTTGGAGTACCTGAGCTACAATATAAATTTCCTGAGTGTCTTGGTGGGCCCCTGCTGTATCTATAAAGACTACATTGAGTTTATTAAGGGCCGGCATGTGCAGCACAGGCTGAAGAGAGTCAGAGACAGCCGCTCGCAGCAGAACGGCTGGGATAAAGTGCCCGAGCCGTCGCCTGTGGTGAGACACACACACATTCATCCAAAGATGGCTTTACAAATAAAGCTGTTCACACAGGACTTAGCTGGACACCCAACACACTAACTCACAAACAGAATAAGAGTAATCCGTTCATGAAGAACAGCGTGAATGTGAACATGTAAAGGAATACTTCACCAACAATGAAACTCTGCCATCATTAAAAGTAACATGCCATTAAAACTCTTGATTGCCTTTCTTTTGTGAAACAAAACCTTTTTATTTTACTGTGCCTTTTTTGTTACTTTTAAAGCTTGACAGGCCCAGGCCTCATTGTATGGAAACTTTACATTCTGCTAAACTCGTTTTGTATTCCAATGAAGCAAGAAAGTCTTATAGGTTTAGAAGGACATGAGCGACAGGATGTTCATTGCTTGGTGAAATATTCATTCACGTGTGCTTTGTTTATTTTGTGGCATGTTTATATGTTGTAAGGATCAAATAATCAATGCTTAGAAAGTTTTAGGGTGATTATACTAACACATCGCCAGGTTGTCGTGCACATTTCCCAGGAAAACTTCTTGTGTTAATTTTGTCTACTGAGATGAATTCCTGCTGTTCTTCTACAGAGGACTGTGATTAATAAGCTTCTTGTGTGCGTCTGCTGTCTGCTCTGGTTCTTCATCATCACCAAAGCGTTCCCCATAACGTACAATGTGGACCCGCGATTCGTCAGCGAGGCCTCTTTCGTTACCAGATTGGCCTATGCGTTAATTTCCATCCAGGCAGCCAGACCCAAGTTCTACTTTGCATGGACCCTCGGTAAGCAGACGGGGGGCAGAAACCTGAGACAGTGTGATTGGCTGAAAGGAGAACATGTTATGAGTTGCCAGTTTAAAACATACCGCTATTTCTTGTAATGTATTGTAGGCAGAAAAACATAGGTCTGTTACAAAATATTAAATATTAAAACTGTACAGCCAAATGGCAGATGCCAGGGTTCCTAAAGTCATAGAGAACAATGTCAGCCATTTTAAATGTGTGGAAAATCATGTAATACAGATGAAGCCTGTCATTTCTGCATCAGTAGTATTACAAAATGGAAGTACAAAACTAATGACTAAAAAGAGGTTTTCCCTGGTTTTCTGTCATTGGTCAGACAAACAAATCATTGTCCAGTCTAAATTCACGGCATGGGTCGAGCCACTTGCGCTGTGTTTGGCTGGTTAGGGTGGTTTACACATATTAAGCTGGGATAGGAGAAAGTGCTTCTACCATCAAAACAAAACAAAAAATACCTTCATCTTTAAACAAAATGGAAATTTCTTTGAAGTTTTTCTAGTTTTGCAATGGTCTATTTCAGCTAGATATTGTTCTTTGTGACTGATGTTAAATGTTGGAGACCTTTATTGGTATGCTAATAAAGGATAATCATTTAAATCTGTTATTTTGAAAAATTGGTCTCTTGCTTACAAATCCACCAATGAACAATTGGATAGTCATGGATATGTGTTAGTGTGTGTCCTCACACATTATCAGGTGCAAAACACCCCAACACAGCAAGAATCCTCCGCTTTCATGCTTTAGTCATTTCATAAGTTTGAGCGAAGGCCAGAAAACTTCTTGGTTACGCTCAAGCGATGTGGCTTTGTGTTTGCAGAGAGAAATGTTTGTCCATTAATGAATGATTGGAAAGTCATGGAAATGTATTAGTGTGGGTGTCCTTACACATGATCTAGAAGGACTAGCGCTGTATAGTAAATGCACATTTTCTCCATTTACAGCGGATGCCATCCATAATGCGGCGGGGTTTGGAGTCAGTGGTGTGAACGAGAGGGGAGAAGTGTCCTGGGACCTCGTCTCCAACGTTCACATCTGGGAGATTGAGGTTTGTTCACTACTCTAATGCCACAGGAGGGCTGTGATCTCTCACACCTTGAATTATAAAACATATATTTTCTCTGTCTGCAGACAGCAACAAGTTTTAAATCATTTCTCGATAACTGGAATATACAGACCGCTCTTTGGCTAAAAAGGTAAGTTTTAAATGTTATAGCTCTATATTAGTCAACTGATCTGTTGCTATTGACTAGAAATGTTATTGGAAAGTTTTGAACCAGTGCGGGAATATTTCCCCCAATCCAGTCAAGACAAGGAAGAGTTTCTCCGTTATAAACATAACCACTGAATTAGAAGGCGATAGAAGTGAATGAGTCTGAAGCTCAGTCTGTCAGTTGCTGATGCTATGAGGGTCTCTGTTCAGGAGTGATGGTCTATGAAGCCTGTATACCATCAGAGCAATGCGCCGGCAGATAAAGCCCACCTAGCCGACTCAGTCTAGATGCAGGTGTCACACTAAGCAACTGTTGTCTGTCACACTCACCGATTTAAGAACAAACTCATGTTCTCTCCGATTCCTAGTGAAGTGAAGCTTGTCGAAAAAGTGAATTCTCTGAATTTAACCCATCCAAGTTAGTGCACACACATTAGAAGTAGTGAGTAGTGAACACACACTGCAAACCGTGGACACACACACCCGGAGCAGTGGACACACGTTCTCTGCGGTGCCGGGGAAGAATTTGGGGGTTCGGTGCTTTGCTCAAGGGCACCTCCGTCATTTCCTACCGGCATTGAGAATCTAACCCGCAACCTTCGGGCTACCAGTCTGACTCTCTAACCATTAGGCCACGACTGCCCCAAAACACTCCCGAGACTGCGCTCTACTCCCCCCACCCCCACCCCCCCCTCTTCTGGGGGGGCCGATCACGGTGGCCACGGTACCTGGGGGTAAGGACAGAGAGGCGAGATAAACGGAGCCAGGAGCATGAGGAGCAACAGAACGAGAGAAGGGAGAGAGGAGAAAAGAAAAAAGAAAAAAAAAATTCTGGTCCGGTTTCCGGACACACTGCCGCTCGGTCCTCAGCCAGCCGAGAGGCTCTTCCTCGCGGTGCCATGCGATGGTACTGGACGCTTGGTGGACGGCTCGATCCTCCTCTGCCCCCTGGCGGCCAGCGGTGGCTCTTCCTGCTGAGGGCAGTCGGCAGCGAGTCCCACGCCCCCTGCTGCTCCCTGTCATGGCGGCTGGTAGCAGGCTCCGGCCCACGGCGAACACCGGCGACTCCTCCGCTCCCTCTAGGATGGCAGCCACCCCACCTCGACCCAGGGGCACGGCAGCGAGCTCTCCGTCCCTCCAGTCTTCACTTGCTCCAGCACCACCTCCGCGGGCAGCCACTCGCGGTCTTCCTCCATCCGCGCTGCCCGACCTCCTCAGCACCGTGATCCTCCTCAGCAGCGAGGGCTCTTCGACAGCATGTCCCTCCTTTCTCCCGGGCTTCGGCACCAATGTAACGGAGTTTGTATGTTCAGGGAAGAAGGAGGCGGGAACCGGCGAACATTTAAACACTTTAATAAAAATAAACACAAAATGAAAGTAAAAGTGTCAGCCCCTCACAGACGACTGCCGCACACACACATAAAAACGAAAACAATACACAACGTAAAATCCAGGCCTGCTCCTCTCTCGTCTTGCACTGTCGTCGCTTCTCCTTTTATGCTCCGGTCACTCCTCCGTGAGACGAGACCGGTGTGGCGTGCAGCTGGCGCTCATTATCACTCGCCACCGGCCCGCTCTCACGGTCCCTCGCCTCACTGCTTGCCACAAACTCCAAAAAGCTCCAGTAGCAGTTCGAAAACTCCTGGTTTAAAACACAATAGTTGTCGACATATCCTTGTGGGAAGCGCTCCGACATCCAGCACAGCTGCGTCTCAGGCGGTCCTTTGCCTGTCCTGTTCCTCTCTCTCCTCCTGATGTTTCCTGTCTCGTCTACACTCGTCTACACTCCTATCTGATGAGTTTATTTTTACACAGCTTCCTTCCATACATTGCCAGTTCATAGTGACCCTGCTCCAAAAAGAATATAGTTATGATATAATATTACTATACTGTATATAGGTATTTCATGTATGTGTATTAGCATGTATCTGTTCAGTGCCATCTCTCACATGCTTTCATCTGTTATGCTCCAGTGTATGTTATGATCGAGCGCCGTGTTACCGCATGCCACTCACATTTGTGCTGTCGGCCATCTGGCATGGAGTTTACCCAGGATACTACTTTACATTCATCACCGCTATACCCATCACCTTAGCAGCTCGCACTGTGAGTCGCTCTCTCTCACACACACACACACACACACACACAGATTCTCTCCATTTCTCCTTTAAAGACACTGCAGGTGACAGGTTTACCTGCATCACTGTTATGCCGTTCACATCTATCCTGTGTTGTTGTGCTGTTTGCACTGCATTCTCTGTCACATGCTGCAAAAACACTGCAAATCTCACTCTCTCACTGGCTGTGTCTGAAACCTAAAGCTGCTGCCTCGGTTAGCCGATAACAGCTTGTGTTAAAGCAACTATCAGTTTTAATATCATTCTGATGGTACACTGGCTTCTAATAAGGCGAATGGCTTCTCTTTATTTACCACACTCCCCCCAAACGTCTGTTTTGGAATATGGATTGCTTTACGGCAGTGTCACACCAACATAGCTTTAGTGAAGGGGAACTATCCGTACGGACATCATGGCAGAGGCAAAGAAACCAAAGAGAACGTTGACCTAAAGCTGTGAAACTGTGTGCGATACAATGGGAAAAAACTGTTGTAGTGTTTCGTTGTGCTATATCATTACTTGTTAAAGGGTTAGTTCACCCAAAAATGTAAATTCTGTCATTAATTCCTTATGTCGCTCCAAACCCGTCAGACCTTCGTTCATCTTCAGACACTAATGAAGATATTTCTGATGAAATCTGAGAGCTCTCTGACCCCTCCATAGACAGCAGTTTAATGAACACTTTCACTGCCAGAAAGGAAGTAAAGACATCGTTAAAATAGTCCATGTGACTCCAGCGGTTCAGCCTTAATGTCATGAAGAGATGAGAATACTTTAGTGCACAAAAAACAAATAAAATCTGTGTCCGTCTCTGCTACGCAGTTTACGTTGGTCAGCTCCTGTGTCAGCATCACATGCATGTGTCGTAGTGCTCACGTGATCAACATCGGCCAATGGTAAGCCGGCGTTCTGGCATAGCTCTGACGTAACTCTAAAGCGCTGCACTGTATTTACTACGTCAACAGTGTAGGAGACTGACACAGACGTGAAGAGATTGTTGAATAAAGTCGTTATTTGTGTTTGTTTTTGCGCACTAGAGTATTCTCATCTCTTCATCACATTAAGGCTGAACCGCTGGAGTCACATGGGCTATTTTAACGATGTCTTTACTTCCTTTCTGGCCCTTGAAAGTGTTCATTGCATTGCTGTCTATGGAGGGGTCAGAGAGCTCTCAGATTTCATCAGAAATATCTTCATTAGTGTCGGAAGATGAACGAAGGTCTGACGGGTTTGGAGCGACATGAGGAATTAATGACAGAATTTACATTTTTGGGTGAACTAACCCTTTAACAGCAGCTTGTTACTGGAAAAGCTATATTATTTCAAAAAGTAGTTCAAGCTCCTGAAAAATGTAGCGAAGATATTAGCGTTGTTACTTTTAGGCCCTGTTTCCACCTGCTCAGTGAACACAGATGAACATGGAGTGCAAAAAGTTCCACATATGGAAGTACAAAACATGCGACCGCATCACATTTATAGTGGAAAACTTTCCTTCCTCAATGCGTTTCAGACAGAAGTGAATCACAGATTACTCAATGCCCACTCACCTAACACACACTCATTATGAGAAACGCACCAAAACAAACACTTCCCCTTTCCCACATGCCGCTCCCATGAAAGTGATGTAGGGTGTGATGGAATAGGAGGAGAGTGGTCATGCTTTTGAGACGCATGTTAATACAAGGTGTTGCCTTTCTTATATCTGACCAGATAAATCATCAAAATAAATAAGATTGGATTTGCCTGGTTGTCTTCTTACCAGTGTATTTTGCCTTGGAGGGATTTTTTTAAACTTTTGAACAAAGTCAGTGTCTTTTTCCATTTCTCCTCATAAAACACATGGCGGTGTGAGTCACACATGTACAGGGAGTGCAGAATTATTAGGCAAATGAGTATTTTGACCACATCATCCTCGTTATGCATGTTGTCTTACTCCAAGCTGTATAGGCTGGAAAGCCTACTACCAATTAAGCATATTAGGTGATGTGCATCTCTGTAATGAGAAGGGGTGTGGTCTAATGACATCAACACCCTATATCAGGTGTGCATAATTATTAGGCAACTTCCTTTCCTTTGGCAAAATGGGTCAAAAGAAGGACTTGACAGGCTCAGAAAAGTCAAAAATAGTGAGATATATTGCAGAGGGATGCAGCAGTCTTAAAATAGCCAAGCTTCTGAAGCGTGATCATCGAACAATCAAGCGTTTCATTCAAAATAGTCAACAGGGTCGCAAGAAGCGTGTGGAAAAACCAAGGCGCAAAATAACTGCCCGTGAACTGAGAAAAGTCAAGCGTGCAGCTGCCAAGATGCCACTTGCCACCAGTTTGGCCATATTTCAGAGCTGCAACATCACTGGAGTGCCCAAAAGCACAAGGTGTGCAATACTCAGAGACATGGCCAAGGTAAGAAAGGCAGAAAGTCGACCACCACTGAACAAGACACACAAGCTGAAACGTCAAGACTGGGCCAAGAAATATCTCAAGACTGATTTTTCTAAGGTTTTATGGACTGATGAAATGAGAGTGAGTCTTGATGGGCCAGATGGATGGGCCCGTGGCTGGATTGGTAAAGGGCAGAGAGCTCCAGTCCGACTCAGACGCCAGCAAGGTGGAGGTGGAGTACTGGTTTGGGCTGGTATCATCAAAGATGAGCTTGTGGGGCCTTTTCGGGTTGAGGATGGAGTCAAGCTCAACTCCCAGTCCTACTGCCAGTTTCTGGAAGACACCTTCTTCAGGCAGTGGTACAGGAAGAAGTCTGCATCCTTCAAGAAAAACATGATTTTCATGCAGGACAATGCTCCATCACACGCGTCCAAGTACTCCACAGCGTGGCTGGCAAGAAAGGGTATAAAAGAAGAAAATCTAATGATATGGCCTCCTTGTTCACCTGATCTGAACCCCATTGAGAACCTGTGGTCCATCATCAAATGTGCGATTTACAAGGAGGGAAAACAGTACACCTCTCTGAACAGTGTCTGGGAGGCTGTGGTTGCTGCTGCACGCAATGTTGATGGTGAACAGATCAAAACACTGACAGAATCCATGGATGGCAGGCTTTTGAGTGTCCTTGCAAAGAAAGGTGGCTATATTGGTCACTGATTTGTTTTTGTTTGGTTTTTGAATGTCAGAAATGTATATTTGTGAATGTTGAGATGTTATATTGGTTTCACTGGTAAAAATAAATAATTGAAATGGGTATAAATTTGTTTTTTGTTAAGTTGCCTAATAATTATGCACAGTAATAGTCACCTGCACACACAGATATCCCCCTAAAATAGCTAAAACTAAAAACTACTTAAAATATTGATACAAAAATATTCAGCTTTGATATTAATGAGTTTTTTGTGTTCATTGAGAACATGGTTGTTGTTCAATAATAAAATTAATCCTCAAAAATACAACTTGCCTAATAATTCTGCACTCCCTGTATATAAATCACTTTATTGCTTATCATTCTCTGCCACTCACTCACTATTGCCTTTTGTTTTGGTTTGATGTAATCAGGTGCGCAGAAACTTCCGGGAGTATTTCTTGTCTTCTCGCCAGCTCAAGATCTGCTATGATGTTGTGACCTGGGCTGCCACTCAGATGACTATCTGCTACACTGTGATGCCTTTCCTTCTGCTGGCCGTCGAGCCCACCCTGCAGTATTACAGGTAAACGCTCAGTTACGCGATTTGTGTAGTCAGACATTTGGCATAAAGTCTGGTCCACGTTGCAACTTGTTCTGGTCAAGAACTTCCCATTAAGAAGGGAAGGTGTTATCTAGCTAAATCCTGACTGGACGAGAGGAGGAGCTGGTTGCAACGCGATAAAGCTGCTGATAATACTGAATGGACTTTATATTGGGATGATGTGATAGGCTTGATATTCCTGTAGGTGGACGTGGATCAGCTGATGCGAGCTTGCCAGAACTAACGCTACGCTTGATTTTTTTTGTTTTTATGCGAGTTTTAGGAGTGGGTAAATCTGAAATTGTACCACAATAAAAGTGTGGCATGCAATAAAGTCTTTTGAATAAGTGTACAGTAGTCCCCATAAATGCTTCTACCGATGACACGAGGAACTGTTGGTAGACTCTGTATTCCACATTTCCATTGATGCAGAAGTAATAAGTCTGGTTGCTTGCCTCGGCCTCGCCTGCCACAGAACAGCAGTGCATTAAACATCAAGTGATTTTAAACATCAGGGCCCGTATTTATCAAGCCTCTGAGAATTACTCACAAGAACACTGCGAAGAATTGACTTAAGAGTAAAAAAATTATTGGCTCAAAGCTGCGCTTAAAAGTTAGTAATCAAGCATCTCACACGTAATTTAAGTGAAGTGTAGGACTAAATCTTACGTGTCAGTCTTAGAGATGATTCACAACACTTTGCTGTGCCAGAAGCGGGGTTTTGGATGACGATATTGCATGGACCAATCACTGAATAGATTTCCATATTTATGAATATTCTCTGATAAATTCACATTGAATGGTGAAATTCCTAAGAGGAGTTTACATTCAACACACATTTGACAATAAAGAATTTTCAAGAGAATACATTATGATATACACAATGAAAATTAAAAAGATTTTCCACCATGTCTTAATTTAAATGTTAAACCGGTGTGCTGTTAACTGATCTGCCTATATATAGCCTGGATGTTATGATATAATCAGCCACCATGGATTCCAAAAGAAGACCGAACTGCCGGGAGGAAGAAGCGCTTTCAAAGATGACGCCAGCTCTGTCCAAACCATACCGTTTGATTAACTGCTCGTCGTCAAACATTTCAAAAACGTTCTCCCTCTCCTGAAAGATTTGCTCACGTCTCTGTCTCCTCAGTGCCATCACAAGCCCCTCCTGACCACCTGAGAGACCTCTCGAGCTCCTAAATAACTGGGAGAGTAAGAGGGATTCTTAGCTTTAAGACATTTGATAACTTGCTTTTATACTTAAGTTTGAAAGTAGGAGTAAATTTCATGAATTCTCAGCACTTAAGACTAAAATGGCACTTTGAGAAGTTTGATAAATACGGGCCTCTGACGTTAAGTTTTGGTTTAGGGAGAAATGACAGCACAGCGCTGTGAAGGGACGGAAGCTGTGCTAATAGTTTTACCTTCTTTTTATAATCATTCAAAGCCAAATGAGATTAATATCACAGCCCTAAAGTGTAACCAGACTAAACTTTATGAGAGAGATCGCTCTCTTCTGGATCGTGAATAGCAAAACTGCATCACAGAAAAATGGGTTAATATTATAGCATATAGAAACGGCTTGCAAGATAGAATTTGCAAGATAATGTCTATAAAGTAATAATAAATGCATTTTCTTAATTTCTCCAGTACCGACAGCAGAACCGATAGCGTTGGAGCTTATCGATACTGCGGTCTTTCATAATTTCATCATTTAATACCGGGTTTCGGTACCCATCCCTACTGAGGACACGGATGTTTTATCGAAAATTTAGTGGATCAGATTTGAAACAAAAGATTCTCTGCCTGGCCCTCCTCCAGGACAAGGAGTGGTGCAGGGCCGCTGCGATGGTCGTTTGGAGGGTATAGCGGTGCAGATGACAGGGCTCGGTACAACAGAGCAGACTCCATCCTTCACGATGGTCATATTCTCGTAATGAGGACATGAACCATCCACAGACGTGCTCGTGGACATGTAAGACAGCGATCATAGCCGTCAGTCATAACAAGTAATAATAAAAACATATCAAGTGTAAAATCATAAATCATAAATCATAAATGGACCCTTATTGGAACATGTCCCTGTCCCTAAAGCCCTTCCCTACACCGACCCTAGTCTCATGAAGCCAGAGCTCCAGACTGACGGCAGAAGGTCTGGACTCCATCGCAGCTTTCATTGGTCAAGGTCCGCTCAGATGCCGTCTGATTGACATGTAGCGCAACCAATCACAGTTTGTGTCATGTTTAGGGGCGTGAAAATGTAAAGTCAATGTCTCTGCAATAACAGACCGGCGTGCATCTACAAATTATTCATTCAAGAACGTTGTGCAAGTTTTCTGCAACAATGGAGCCACGTTTATATACTTTTCACATATTTTTGAAAATGCACCGTTTAGTCGATCTTTTTAAGCGCTCATTGTCACAGTTGTAAACACAATGGCGTTCTTCAATGGCGTCAGGGCGTTTGGTTCCAGGCGGACCGTTAAAGAACACATCTCGCGGACATCCTGTAGAATTAAACCAATCAGATGACGACTTCGAAACTCCTAAAGTGTTTCCAGATAAGTGTGCCGTATGCATCAGACGTTCAGCCAGCGGCCCGTTGGCCTGACGCTCGCTATTGGGTTATTCTTTGAAACGACAGAGGGCGACTCGGAGTAATTGTTCTATAAACCATCAGGAGACAGCAGTGAGAAGAAGTTATGTGTAGTAATGTAGCCTACACAGGTGACGATTTATTTTAGTACACTTCACCAAAAATCACACTACAAAAGAATCGTGTAAAATCCAGTAAACTTTGAGATTATTACTTGTACACATGTATACAACTAAATTAACGACCTCTTAAATATTTCCCAATTTCACTAAACATTTTCATTTAGTTTCGTGAACATTTTTTAATGAAACATGGATCTTAATTTTCAATAAAAGGGCTTATTTCTGCTTTTGTGGGCTCATTTTGTAAATATAAGCAACTCATTTGTACGTGCAAACTGTGTGGCGGTGAGATGAGACGTCATGCTCGGCTAGATGCGCCTGGAACTCGTGCATCTTCAGAGCCGAGCGGAAACTTACAAAAAATGCGCTGCACACCGCCACGTGAAATTGGGTCTTGCGCTCTCAGCGCGCACTACCGCCCACTCCGCGATGACGCCGTTTTTGCCGCGCGCACCTTCGCTCTCGTGCGGAAGCGGCGAGTATAAACCAAGCTTGAGTCTGAGACTACACCGACCCTAACCCTAACCTGATAAACACTTATTTTCCCACTATTAAACACTCATTAGGCACTTTATTTCTACTTTTCAAGTATTGAATGAGTTCAGAAAAAGGCATATTCAACTGATCCTGATATCTGACAGGTTTCTTCTGTAGTTTTGTCTGGCCCAATCAGACACTGGTGGGCGGAGCTAGTGTAAACAGCCTCTGCCAACAGGAGGGCGATTTGCACTAACTGTAAATAGACACCGAATTAAGTTTATTAGCACATTTACATTACTAGCTTTTCTCAACATTTCTCCAGAGAGAAATACCCTGAAAGGTGCAAAATTATCTAAATTCCTGTATAATGTAACCATTTTAGAAAGTTTCTCTTGTATTCTCTTTTAATGTTTCTGGATGCTATCACTTTCAGGATGTTGTTTTTGGTGGTAATGTTTATCTCTTTATTTCTCTGTCCTTCAGATCCATGTACTTTCATGTGCATCTCATCAGCATTCTGGCTGTGATCCTCCTGCCCAGCAAACCCAGGGGCTTCAAGCCTGAAAGACTTGACCAGCATTCCAACAATAATGTGAAGGAGGACTGAGCCCTTTCTGGTGTGTGTGTGTGTGTGTGTGTGTGTGTGTGGACTGAGAGAGCACAGGCACTGACAGACAAAGGGAACTTTGTGTGAACAAAATAAAAAAGGCTGGTCTGGGTCTTCACTTGCTCACAGGCCAGCGCTGAGCTCTACACAAACACACACATTTACCACACCAGAGATGCACTCTATTCAAACTAAACACACACTTACACAAAACCAGCCGGAGAACAAACACACAGTTTGAATAGTGCTGTACCCACTATGAGGCAAATATGTGACATCTTTACTAAGTTAAAAAATGCTACCCATTTTAATGGTCTTTTAAAATAGTTTAACACAATTTCCTAATTTATTTTGGATATAACTGCATGATCACTTTATACTGATGCCAAGAGAGAACTGCTTGATTTCCTTGTTTCCATTTTTGATAAAAATGGAGTGAGTTGATTTGTCATACTAATGTGTAGATAATACTGACTTTAATAATAGCTTAGTTTTGTGTTGATGTCCATTTTCAGTGAAATAGTAAATGCATAATGGCTGATTAATGAATGAAAATACTGCTGCAAATATTAAATGAAGAATAGTCAAACTAGAATGACATGTTGTGGAAGGTGATGCCTAAATAAACAGGTCTTTGAATAAATTAATGAGCATTAATGTGTTGTGTACACTGCCTAGATTTACTAAATATATTTACTAACTTGAATGTCTGGCAACCAGAATATCTTTTGACTCTAAGCAAGGTCACGGAGGTTTGATCAGGTCTGTCACGACACACTGTAAAAGAATCACAGAAGATCCAAAAGCGAGTACGAACAGGTTTATTACAACTCAGAGACACAATAGAAAAGATGTAGACACAATGTCTACACGTGACTCAGAGACTCAGTAAGATGAAGACGTATTCACAGAAGTCTGTAGGTGACTCAGAGACTCAGTACGTTGGCGGCAACGGAGAACGGGTGACTGCAGCAAGTGCTCGGTGACGCAGGGACTACAATGGGCAAACGAAGAACAGACATGCGAGGATCCGATCCAGACGAACTCCAGGAAACCCACGTCCTAGAAGACGGCAGAGAAAAGCGCGACCGATCCTGCTAGCGTCTGCAACAAACTGACAAACAGGACACGCAAACACACACATTAAATAGACAGCTAAACAAGGAACAGCTGCCACTGATAATGATCAGCCCTAAACGAGACCACGCCCCCCCTACACACATACACGAGGGCGAGTCAGTGAATCCATGAACCGTGACAGTACCCTCTCCCCTAAGAACGCCTCCTGGCGTTCCCAGGAGAACCTACCTGTAGATTGTAATCATCTATCAGGGAGTGATCCAGGATGTCCCTAGCAGGAACCCAACTTCTCTCCTCCGGACCGTAACCCTCCCAGTCCACCAAGTACTGGAATCCACGTCCCCTCCGTCTAGCGGCCAGAATACGACGAACCGAATAAGCTGGTTCCCCATCTATGAGAAGCGGCGGGGGGGGGAACCGGGGCGGGCGGATTAATTTGAGAATGAAAAACATGTTTAATTTTGGACACATGGAAGATGGGATGAACTCTCCTGTACGCAGGAGGAAATTTGAGGCGAACTGTCGGAGCGGAATGTTCTTAGAAGAAAGCCACACTTTTTGACCAACGACGTATACGGGAGGTTTCAGCCGGTGGCGATCGGCCTGAGCCTTGGTGCGCGCTCCCACCTGAAGAAGAGTCTCCCGGGCTCTTCTCCATGTGCGATGACACCTTTGGACGAAGGCGTGAGCGGAGGGAACCGCAATTTCAGATTCCAGACTGGGAAAAACTGGTGGCTGGTAACCTACACTACACTCAAAAGGCAAAAGGCCCGTGGATGATACTGGTAACGAGTTGTGAGTGTACTCTATCCACGAGAGTTGTTGGCTCCAGGAGGAAGGATTCTGAGCCACCCTACATCGTAACATTCTCTCCAGATCTTGGTTGGCTCTCTCGGTTTGACCGTTACTCTGGGGGTGAAACCCCCAGACAGTCGCTCCCAGTAATCTACAAAACTCTCTCCAAAATTTGGAAGTAAACTGAGATCCCCTGTCGGAAACCACATCTATCGGGAGGCCATGAATACGAAAGATGTGATCAACGATCGTAACCGCTGTCTCCTTGGCTGAAGGTAATTTGGGCAAGGGGATAAAATGTGCCGCCTTCGAGAACCGGTCCACTACGGTTAAAATTACCGTATTTCCCTGTGAAGTAGGGAGACCTGTCACTAAATCTAGCACTATGTGGGACCAGGGTCTCGAAGGGACAGGCAGCGGTTGGAGAAGCCCAAAAGGGGAACGATTGGAAGTCTTACCACGAGCACAAACCGAGCAAGCCAAAACAAAATCTCGGATGTCATGAGCCATCTTGTGCCACCAGAATCGTTGCTTAACCAGCGGATAACATCTGACCGTAATCCCTCCAGCACAAATAACCGGACCCCCGGGCGGAGGCGTTACCCCTTCTAAGGCCGTGCGGACCTTCGATTCAACCTCCCATGTGAGTGCAGAGACAAAAAGTCTCTTAGGTAAAATACACTCGGGAGTAGACGGGCGTTCGGAGCGATCCAAAATACGAGATAAAGCGTCTGGTTTGATGTTCTTAGACCCAGGACGATAAGAAAGCGAAAAATCGAAACAACCGAAAAACAGCGCCCACCGAGCCTGCCTGGAGGCAGTCGTTTGGCGGACCTGATGTACTCTAGATTCTTGTGATCGGTCCAGACAATGAAAGGTACCCCTGAACCTTCTAACCAATGACGCCATTCTTCCAATGCTAATTTGACTGCCAACAACTCTCTGTTACCAATATCATAATTGCGTTCGGCTGTCAATAAGCGATGAGAAAAAAACGTGCATGGGTGCATCTTGTCGTCCACGGCGGTGTGCTGGGAAAGAACTACACCTACCCCCACCTCCGACGCATCAACCTCCACCACGAACAGACGTGATGGATCAGGGGCTACAAGGATGGGAGCTGAAACGAAGCGGCTCTTTAGGTTGGAAAATGCAGCCTCAGCTGCATTAGACCACCTGAACGTCGTTCTGGTGGAGGTCAAGGCGGTCAGAGGAGCGGCTAGTTGGCTGAAGTTGCAAATAAAACGCAGATAAAAATTTGCGAATCCCAGAAACCTCTGTAGGGCCTTACGGGAGTCTGGGATTGGCCAATCTACCACAGCCGTAACCTTGTCAGGATCCATGTGCACCCCCTCAGACGAGACGATATACCCTAAGAACGGGACAGACTGTGCATGAAACACGCATTTCTCCGCCTTGACAAAAAACCCATTCTCGAGTAACCTGTGGAGCACTTGTCTGACGTGTCGAACATGTTCCTGGAGAGAAGAAGAAAATATCAAAATGTCGTCCAGGTAGACATATATGAACTGATCGACCATATCTCTCAACACGTCATTGACAAGTGCTTGAAAAACGGCAGGGGAGTTGGACAGGCCGAAAGGCATGACCAAGTATTCAAAGTGCCCCCTGGGGGTATTAAACGCCGTTTTCCACTCAACCCCCTCCCTTATGCGGACCAAATGATAAGCGTTTCGCAGATCTAATTTCGTGAAAAGAGACGCTCCCTGCAACCGTTCAAAGGCTGAATCCATCAGCGGCAAAGGATAAGTATTCTTTACCGTGATGTTGTTCAGCCCTCGATAGTCAATGCACGGTCGCAGAGAGCCATCCTTCTTACTCACGAAAAAACGTACTCATCCTTCTTACTCCCGTGTAACACAGAACAAGAAACAGACGGACAAGCAGACATTAAACAGTGAGCGTGACACTCACGGCTCCACTCCGAAACGGAGCTCTGTCCCCAATCGATCCTGGGTCGGTGCTTGATAAGCCACGGGTGACCCAGAACGATAGGCACAAGGGGGGACCTGGAAATAAAAAAGCATGTTAGTTCGGTGTGATTGCCGGACGTGATGAGTGTGATAGATCCCGTGGAGTGAGTGATGTCCGGTAACTTCTGCCCGCCCAGTGCGTGAACAGAAATGGTGTGTTGAAGGGGAACCATGGGAATACCCAGACGACGTGCCAATGAAATGTCCAGTAGGTTGCCCTCTGCTCCTGAGTCCACCAACGCCTGACAGCAGTGGAATCCCGTGGCCCATTGTAGTCTTACCGGGAGAAGAGTGGCTGATGAGGATTCATTCAGAGATATCCCACCCGACAGTAACCCCTTAACTACTGTCGGGCTTGGCCTTTTACTGGGCAGTTTCTAAGATAATGTCCAGCTCCTCCACAGTATAGACAGAGTCCTCTCTCTCTCCGATGTTGTCTCTCCTCCCGGGAAAGCCGAGCCCTACCCACCTGCATGGGCTCCTGATCGAGTGGATGACTGACCGCACCTCCACCGTTGCCGCTGGGAAATCCTCGGACCTCACAACTCGTGACTGGATGGGTATACTCCATCCGTTGCTGTATACGAGCATCAACACGTAATGCCAATTCGATCAAACCATCGAGACTCTTGGGTAAGTCAAGTCAAGTCAACTTTATTTATATAGCGCTTTTTACAGTGCAGATTGTTTCAAAGCAGCTTCATAGTGTTAAACAGGAAAATAATGAACAGAATTTGATTCAGCTGTACAGCCACTCTGGAGAAAACGGTGATGTCATCAGCTCATTTCAATTATCATATATATTCAAGTAATGTAGTTGATATAATTTAGTTTAGTAATTAAATTTATTTGGATATTTATTTGAAAATTTAGTGTCCCCAGTAAGTCCAGGGTGTAGACCTCCCTTTGGATGCGGTCAGCCAGCCCATGCAGGAACATGTCCCACTGCGCCTCCTCGTTCCAACTACACTCAGCCGCCAGGGTGCGGAACTCGATGGCATAATCCGAAACAGATCTTCTTTCCTGGCGCAGATCGGCGAGTTTGCGGGCCGCTTCCCGACCCGCCACAGCCCGGTCGAACACCTGCTTCATCTCCCGAGAGAGTGTAGTGAACGAGGAGCAACACGGATGATGGTTTTCCCACACCGCTGTCCCCCACAGAGCCGCGCGCCCAGATAACAACGTCATCACTAGTGCCACCTTGGATTCCTCTGAAGCAAATGTCACAGGTTGAAGAGAGAAGAAAATGGCACACTTCGTTAAGAAGGCTCGACAGAGATTAGGCTCACCCGAGTACCTTTCGGTTGTTGGTATCCGAGGCTCGTGCTGATGACTCACGTGAGGAAGGGTTGGGGGGACAGGCGGTGTGGCTGGCGCAGTGGGTGTTGACAGATGTTGAACCTGGGTAGTCAGCTCGGACACCTGCGCCACCAGAGCTTGTACAGCCCGAGCTGTCGCGAGCACTTGCTCATCCTGCTGGTCCATACGTTGTGCACTTCTAGCCAGGTACTCCTGCAGGTCCGTAGCTCTCGCTGGATCCATGTTGGTCAGTTCGTTCTGTCATGACACACTGTAAAAGAATCACAGAAGATCCAAAAGAGAGTACAAACAGGTTTTTTACAACTCAGAGACACAATAGAAAAGATGTAGACACAATGTCTACACGTGACTCAGAGACTCAGTAAGATGAAGACGTATTCACAGAAGTCTGTAGGTGACTCAGAGACTCCGTAAGATGAAGACGTATACACAGAAGTCTGTAGGTGACTCAGAGACTCAGTACGTTGGCGGCAACGGAGAACGGGTGACTGCAGCAAGTGCTCGGTGACGCAGGGACTACAATGGGCAAACGAAGAACAGACATGCGAGGATCCGATCCAGACGAACTCCAGGGAACCCACGTCCTAGAAGACGGCAGAGAAAAGCGCGACCGATCCTGCTAGCGTCTGCAACAAACTGACAAACAGGACACGCAAACACACACATTAAATAGACAGCTAAACAAGGAACAGCTGCCACTGATAATGATCAGCCCTAAACGAGACCACGCCCCCCCTACACACATACACGAGGGCGAGTCAGTGAATCCATGAACCGTGACAAGGTCCTTCCTAACGGAGCTTCCCGTCCAGACCCTTGTCATTGCTCATCAATGACTGACATGCTTGGTCACCCATATTCTTAAAATAATAATAATAATAATTATATATATATATATATATATATTTTATTTATTTTTTATTATTTTTTTTGTCCAGCAGAAAAAAGAAATTCGCACAGGTTTGGAATAACTTGAGAGTGAGTAAATGATGACAGATTGTAAATTATTACAATCTACTAATCTGTTCATCCAGCAAACATTCAGTGTATTTCAGCAAACTTTAAGCCATTTCCCCCCAGAAATAAATATATACAGTTCTACTTTTGTGTCTCTGTGCACATATTGCTATTCATATCAGTATAAGTGTATGGGAAAACTGCATTTCTGTTTTAAAATACTATATTGTGTTTTATGTTTGAGTGGCGCATCCCGCTCACGTTAGAACAGCTTTGGGCTCGAGCGAGACAGACACAGAACTGAGGGTGTGTATGAATTCCTGTCCTGTCTTTAATAAACTGCAGAAGTTATGACGTAGCAAAGTTCAGGGAAGAAGGAGGCGGGAACCAGTGAACGTTAAACGTAACTTTTAACGACCAAATAAACAAACAACAAAACAAGGGAAAGCGGCAGCCCCTCACAGAAGACTGCATATAGACATAATCAACCAACATAAAGTCCAGGCCTGGTCCTCTCTCGTCTTCCTCTCTCGTCTTCCTCGTGAGACTCGAGGCCGGTGTGGCGCAGGTGGCGCTCAGTAACACTCGCTCCTTTCCCACGGCTCTCGCCCAGCTCTGCTTGCCACAATCATCTATGGACTCTTACGAAATGGCCACAGAAAATAACTTTCTTACAGTACTATCAGTTTTAAAGCATGAAGGAAGAGTCTGCTTATTATGGGAATTTGTCTGAGAGCAGTGAACAGAGAATCAAACTCGAGTGAATCTACAGAGCACACAATAACTAAACCAATCACAACACACACTCACACACACATATATACTCTAACTTATATTAACACCTCTGCTCAGTGCAGGTTAAGAGTAGAGATGCACCGATACTACATTTCTCAGCCGATACCGATAGCTGATTATTCAGAATTATATCGGCCGATACCGATAGTTTGATTTTTATTATGCAAAAGAAACCTCTCCCAAATAATGCTACAGAGAACCCTCTCATTTGGTATTCTAGGTTACTACTTGTGGAGTTTTTTTGGTCCAATAATTAAAAAATTTAGTTTTTTCTGAATTAAGTTGCAGGAAATTACTAGTCATCCAATTTTTTATATCAGCTATGCATTCCATTAATCTTGTGAATTGGTAAGTTTCGTCAGGGCGTGAAGAAATATAGAGCTGAGTATCGTCAGCATAACAATGAAAACTAACGCCATGCTTCCTAATGATATCTCCCAGTGGTAGCATGTACAGGGTGAAAAGCAACGGTCCTAGCACTGAGCCCTGCGGTACTCCATACTGAACTTGTGATCGGTGTGACATCTCTTCATTTACTCATCTACAAACTGATAACGGTCAGATAAGTATGATTTAAACCATGCCAATGCAATTCCACTAATGCCAACATAATTTTTGAGTCTATTCAAAAGAATGTTGTGGTCGATGGTATCGAATGCAGCGCTAAGATCGAGTAACACTAACAGAGAGATACAACCACGATCGGATGATAAGAGTAAATCATTTGTAACTCTAATGAGAGCAGTCTCAGTACTATGATGTGGTCTAAATCCTGACTGGAAATCCTCACAGATACCATTTCTTTCTAAAAAGGAGCATAATTGTGAGGACACTGCCTTTTCTAGTATTTTTGACAGAAAGGGTAGATTTGAGATTGGCCTGTAATTGACTAATTCTGTAGGGTCAAGTTGCGGTTTTTAATAAGTGGTTTAATAATAGCCAAGAGGATCTATGACCTCTGGAAGCATCTCTTTTAGTAGCTTAGTCGGTATAGGGTCGAGCATACATGTTGTTGATTTAGATGATTTAAAGTCTGTGACCCTCTCTCACTGTACGACGTAGGACCACCGTTTAGGAGCCACGACCACAGAAATCACCACGATTGGTTATCTTTCGTCTGGGACAGCCCATATCGTACAGTGTGTACCAGGCATAACACTGAGTTGTTAGGCCAGGGGTTCCCAACACAAGCACTCATATCGGACACACCCGTCTGCTCATGAGTTGATCATGGACTGGGGCTCCAGGACAGGACTGGGAACCACTGTTGAAGGGATCTTTACTCTGGGTGGAAAGATCAGTGTCTGTACATTCCCTCAGAAAACAGCATGTTCTAACACTTGAGTGTGCTGAGAGTTTTTAGAGGGATTACATACAAATCTAGGACAAATAACATTGTTTCAGCATTTAATTGTTTGCTTTATGTTTCTAGTATTCTGGTTTCAATGAAACACTAGAGTGACCCCCAGGATAGTGTTTTTGGTACTCGTGGAGGGTCCAGGACCACCACAGCCTTCCTCAGCTCCAACACCAGCGCAGAAAACAACATGTGATGACTGAAGCTGAGGGAGTAACCAAGGGAACCAGTACAAACAGGCAAACAGAGAGACGTTACAGTCTGGACTTATAATCCACAACTTTAATTTTCTTGTTTTTCAACCAATCTGAGGGAAATGTGCTTGTGTTTGTCTTCATGAATGGCCCAACTGTGCTTCCGCTCCAGTGCCTGATTATTTACTGACATACCAGCACACCCTGCTCAACAAGCCACATGACTTAAAATACTTAGTGTTAATATTTTAGCTCATGCATTTGCCCAAAGAGAATTAATTGTACACTTATAGTCTTAAAAATAAAGGTTTCAAAAGAGGGATTTTTCACAGTGATGCCATAACCTTTCAGAAAGAACCTTTCAGTGATCAGTTCATGAAAGAACCATTTTGGGTAACACTTTATAATAACTGCATGCTACAAATCATAATAGTTCATTCATCATTTATAAAGCATTAATAGACATTAGTAAGCCGTTTATAAATACAGCTGTGAATGCTTTATTCTTGATTTATAAGCATATCTATGTGTTTAATAATTGTATTTTCATACTTTATTAATGATCAGTTTATCATTTCTAAATGCAGTATTACATTATTTACAGATCAGTTATGTAGGAGTTGTCAGTGGTGTAGGTCATCTGTGCCCCTGGAGCTCAACACCAGTCCTGCGTCTCACGAGTATATTTGTGGCAATAGCCAACAATACATTACATACATCAATTTTTCTTTTATGCCAAAAACCATGAGAATATTAAGTAAAGATCATGTTCCATGAAGATATTTAGTAAATTTCCTACCATAAATATATCAAAAATGTAGTATTATTAGTAATATGCATTGCTAAGGACTTCATTTGGACAACTTTAAAGGAGATTTTCTCAATATTTAGATATTTTGCACCTTCAGATTCCAGATTTTCAAATAGTTGTATATTGACCAAATATTGTCATATCCTAACAAACCATACATCAATGGAAAGATTATTTATTCAGCTTTCCCTTATGTCTGGTTTTGTGGTCCAGGGTCACATATAGTAATAGTTGCTCAGTGTGTTGATAAATGCTTTATTAACACATATTCCTACTGTAATTCATGATTCATTCAGGTAGTTATAAAATATTTAGTAGTTGTCAGTATTTCTGTGAGCTCATCTAAAGTCAGGATGATTTATGAAAAAGGAGATTTAAAGGCTCAGTTTTCTTCTGTTCTCTAATGTTTTAAAGTTAGTACTGATGTAGTTTTGACACTGTGAAATATTTTATTATATTATTATTGTTTTATACAAATTGTATTTGTTGTATATTGGCGCTCCTGTAATCCAGTGGTAAATGTTTATTCAGCAATGTTTACACTTTACAGAAATGTATTTTTATATCAGATGGCAGAGGCTTAGTTTCATTTCACTGCACATTTATGCTTTCTGGAGGTGTACAGGATTTTTATTTTCTCTGACATTGCAGAGGTTTATTTTTCATTTTAAATCAAGTTACCAGTTGTACAGTTGAAATACTTGAAATAAATATTTCTGTGTTCTGTATCTGTAACGTGAAGGCTGAGGATCCAAACGCAGCTTTAATGAAGGGTAATCCACAATCGTAGTCAAAAGTACAGCAAGGTCAAAACACAGGCAGGCAGTCCAAACAGGCAAACAAGGCAGGAGAGACAGGCAAAAGGGTAATCCTGGAAACAGGCAAGAAATCCAACAAACCAAGAGACATGAAACCGGGGAAAATGCTCAGAAATTCAGTGTAACACTAAACAAGACTTAGCCGTGAATGACAGAGTGAACATGGTTTATATAGGCTGAGGTAAACAGGGTAATGAGACACAGGCGTAAACAATGAGTGCTGATGAATCCAGGCAAAGGATTATGGGTAATGTAGTCTTTGATGGAATGACAGTCCGGGGTGGAGTGCCCTCTGGTGGTGATCAGGAGCACTCTCACTGGTGAATCGTGACAGTAACCCTCTGTGTTGTGTTTCCTGATAGTCTTTAAATCTGCTCTGTAAAAGCTTTAGATGAGCTCATAGAAATACTGACAACTACTAAATCATCATAAATCATAAATTGCAGTGGGAATACATGTTAATAAAGCATTTATTAACACAGTGTAACTATTACTATATGTCTAAATAATAAGATGTGTAAATGTACATTTAAATAGTTTATTAATCGTTTACTTACGCTTTTTAAATGATCTTATGAACGACTGACAACTCCTACATAACTGATCTGTAAATAATGTAATACTTAATTTAGAAATGAGAAACTGATCATTAATACAGTATGAAAATACAATTATTAAACGCATCATAGATATGCTAAATCAAGAATAAAGCATTTATAGCTGTATTTATAAACTGCTTTTTAATGTCTATTAATGCTTTATAAATGATGAATTATCTATTTACTAAAGTTTAACTAATGATTCATAGCGTGAGTTATTATAAAGTGTTACCCCATTTTGTCTTAGTGTGGAGAACATCTACATTTCTTTTGTGGAATGGAAAGGTACTAGTCTTTGGAGCTTATCTACTGAGCCAACAGAGCACCCACCCAGCAATCATTACAGTGATCATATCTGGAGCTCAAGCGCTCATGACCTGCAGATTATTGTCATGTATTCCTGTGGTTGCCCAGCTGGCTCTATAGATCATCTCCAACTGGAGTGTCTATTAGAACTAAGACATATATGATCATATCAACCCAATATTATCGTCTACCTGTCATGTTTCATATCAGTTTTAAAATTCTGATAATCCATCACAGTCACTAAGGTCGCATTCTGGCCTGTTGATAGTAACCAAAATTAAAAAATGCACAACTCATAGTTATCAAATGAATGACATCTGCAGTAATGTTTTTCTTTTTTTACTCCGTTCTCATTCCCATTCTATTCCCATTGCTCTTTGTTGCTCTCCGATGACTACAGATCTCTGACCTATCCTGCTGTCTCCGCACACTCCCGTGTCCACGTTTGGACCTCACAAAGACTGAACTGAACCTAATCTACATTCACCGCATCAGTATATCAGAGATGAGCCTCAAACGCACCTTTTGTTAATGTTTCAGTTGATATTGTTTGAACTGTTTATCCAGAGGAAAGCGGTTTTATCTCATTCCTTGCCACTGATATCTATGGTTTGCTCACTGGAGGATTAAAGCATTATGTGTTGACTTTAGTTTTAACACTTCTTAAAGGTGGACGATACAACCAAAAACTTCTCCATGATATAAGTAATATTCAACCACAGCAATGAATAACATCACAATATAGCAAATCTGCCTGAAATCAGAGACGTTACCATTTCCTGGTTTCACAGACAGGGTTTAGATTAAGCCAGGATTAGGCCTTAGTTCAATTAGGGCATCTGAGGAGTTTTTATAGATAATCCTTATAAAAACATTACTGGTGTGCATCTTGAGACAGAACAATGCCACTGACATATTTTAAGATATGCTTTCAGTTAAAACAGCTCAAAGATGTATTTTAGTCTGAGACTTAAGCCTCGTCTGTGGCTCGCTATTGTCTCTTAAATGACTGCTAATTAAAATTGTAAAATGTTAAGCTCACATGAGCTCTTTAACAACTGCCTATTTTTCACTTAAGACAACTAATTTTTTCATCATTGATGTTTTTTTGTTTACTATTGTTTAGAACAAAACTGCCCATTATCTAAATACCTTAATTACTTTTGAACGTCTGGGAGTTTGTCTGAACATCAGACTTATCAAACTTTTCACATGACAACCAAACATATTTTTATTATCACGTTTTGTGAATCGTTAAATTATAGCTAAATACAATATAGATCTAAATCACCCATATCATTGATATACATTGATCAGGCATAACATTATGACCACCTTCCTAATATTGTGTTGGTCCCCCTTTTGCTGCCAAAACAGCCCTGACCCATCTCTGGACTCCACTAGACCCCTGAAGGTGTGCTGTGGTGTCTGGCACCAAGATGTTAGCAGCAGATCCTTTAAGTCCTGTAAGTTGCGAGGTGGGGCCTCCATGGATCAGACTTGTTTGTTCAGCACAATTTGGAGGCCAAGTCAACACCTCAAACTCGTTGTTGTGCTCCTAAAACCATTCCTGAACCATTTGTGCTTTGTGGCAGGAGCATTATCCTGCTGGAAGAGCCACAGCCACCAGGGAATACCGTTTCCATGAAAGGCTGTACATGGTCTCAACAATGCTTAGGTAGGTGGTACGTGTCAAAGTAACATCCACATGGATGGCAGGACCCAAGGTTTCCCAGCAGAACATTGCCCAAAGCATCACACTGCCTCCGCCGGCTTGCCTTCTTCCCATAGTGCATCCTGGTGCCATGTGTTCCCCAGGTAAGCCACGCACACGCACCCGGCCATCCACGTGATGTAAAAGAACACGTGATTCCTCAGACCAGGCCACCTTCTTCCATTGCTCCGTGGTCCAGTTCTGATGCTCACGTGCCACTGTTGGTGCTTTCGGCGGTGGACAGGGGTCAGCATGGGCACCCTGACTGGTCAGCGGCTATGCAGCCCCATACACAACAAACTGAGATGCTCTGTGTATTCTGACACCTTTCTATCAGAACCAGCATTAACTTCTTGATAGATCCTGACCACTGCAGACCGGGAACACCCCACAAGAGCTGCAGTTTTGGAGATGCTCTGACCATGTTGTCTAGCCATCACAATTGGGCCCTTGTCAAACTCGCTCAAATCCTTACGCTTGCCCGTTTTTCCTGCTTCTAACACATCAACTTTGAGGACAAAATGTTCACTTGCTGCCTAATATATCCCACCCACTAACAGGAGCCGTGATGAAGAGATCATCAGTGCTATTCACTTCACCTGGTCATAATGTTATGCCTGATCGGTGTATGTCATCATATTATCAGCCCTAACACTTGCTCTTTGGTAAAACAGTATGGCATTGTAGGCATAACAGTATGCCTTTCTGTAAAGCTTTGAAAAGGGCTATACAAACAGTTTTCCTTGACTTCAACCTCTTGGTTGCTAACACAAGTCTTCAATGAATAGTCTTACCACCCAGACATCACTGAAAGGCTGTTGTGAGAACCTGCATGTGTTCTCCAAAACTCACCCTGCCAGTTTAGCAAGGCTTCGTGTGAATTAATAACAGCATGTACTTGAAACCACCCACATGTCTGGCCATGAACCTGAAAGTTAATACTCCCGCTTGTGTACCGTAGCCAAGAAAGCATTTACTTAGAAACTAAGTGGCTGCAGTTTGGTTTTACATGATAAACACGTGGTTGCACGTCACAGCGAGTTCAGCGGCCACACGAGTCCGACAGCATGTCAACAGCAGGCGGAGCCACGGCCGGTTTTCTCTCATTCCAGCTGGGAGGGAGACTGCACTGTTCTCATATTTGCATTCCTCATTTAAAAGGAATGTATTCTTTCAGAGAATCATGTCAAAAATGGGTTTGGGTTTCGATTGCCATCTGCTGTTTCAATAGCTGTTCTCTTTATGTACATTTTATTTTGTGTTTTTTATGATATTTTTTTTATTAACTTTTCTTCTTGTTTTTAATGGTAAAAACCCCTAAATATATAAGTGTATACAACAGTTAATTCTAGTCAACAAATCTGATTTGGCAAAGTGACTTACAAGAATGTTTCTATAAAGTTATGGATTCTGAGCAGATTTTGCTCATCTCATCAAGTCTACATTCCCCTCCAGCAACCTGTCACTCACGGACAAAATCAAGCCCCGCCCTACATCTGTTCTTGTTCCTGAAGCGTTTCACTCGATATACGGCAAAGACCAGCGCAACTTCCCTTTTATGAAGACTTTAAAAATGCATAAAGTGATGGGATCCTGACAAGCTATTCTGGCGTGAGACGTTGAATATTGGTTACTTCATACCATGATTTAAAAGCTGTCAGCACTACGCCAAACTGATGTTGGGACCAGACACTGTCCTGACGTTGAATCTTAATCACCTGTACTCAGCCATATAGTGGCGTCGCCATACAGCAATAAGAGTACTTTTTTGCAGTCATATCTTGATTTTGGTGACATTTTTGACACAGTCCCTCGTTTTTTGATAACAAAAGAAATTAAATTAGAAATAAAATACTGATTACATTTGAAGCAGGAAGTTTTACATCCAGTCACATTAATGATGTTAAAAAGTTAATCAGAGAAATTGATTTAGTGATGTAGCTGTGATCTTGACTGTCCTAGAGATAAAATCCAGAGTCATCTCAGTCTTGTCCCGACACATCTCGAGTCTTGTCTGTCCGTCGCGTGCTGTCACATGTTACCCCGTCCCTCTTGTTACCTCATTATCTCATTATTTCTTCCTCAGATCAAAGATTATCTCTTTACCCTGGCTCTCGTCTGAGGACGGTTTATCTTGATCTAGTTACATTCGTAGCTTTAGTCTTGTCTTGTCTTATTTTCAGATTTGGGGGGTTTTCTCTGTTTTATTTTACTTAGACTAGCCTCTTGTTCTGATTAGTTTAGTTGTTTTGTCGTTCTGCTCATTATCCAGCAGGCGGAGCTGCTCGCCGATCCCTCAGAAAGGCTCTCCTGCCAGTGCTCAATTCTGCTATCCTAATCATTGTTAACAAACATGTATTCTTTACTTCAATGAGCCCATTGTTTCTGCCTTAAATTAATACGTTGTTAGCTAACTGTGTGATTTGTATATGTACATTTCTTGGACAGTCTCCTCTGATACCAGATCTGTAATGTAGACGCATGCTTATTCTGTGAAGCTGCTCTGAGACGATATATATTGAGAAAAGCGCTATACAAATAAATGTGAATTGAATTGTTCACTTGCCTTTAATAATGTTAGACCTTTATTCGTTAGGTCGTTTTTGATGATTGTATTGGAGTCAGCTTTAAATAATAAATGGAAAGCACCCCCCCACACCCCCAAAATATTATTTTTCTGCTGATCTGAAATATGGTCCGATCCATGACTCAAAAACCATAATACGATCCGAACCGTAAGTTTTGTGATTCGACAAATAAACATGCCAAAAGGCCCAAAACTACTGAGTAGGGATATGGAGAAATGAAGCCTCTTGAATCTTTGAAGCTTTTCTCTGATTGTTTCGGGAAAAGATTCGAAGCATCAGGAGTGTCTTTAGTCTCCCAGAGTATGCATGCTTGTGTGTGTGAGTGACTGTGTGTGTGTGTGTGTGAGTGACTGTGTGTGTGTCTGTGTGTGACTGTGTGTGAGTGTGTTTGTGACATATCAGGACACAAATGTGTATAATGACATGGGTATGACACAGGTATTACAAGGAGAGGGTGACTAACATTACCCATGTCCCCATTTTTCATCATACAGAATTAGGTTTTTTTTGAGAAAGTAAAAATGTGCAGTTTCCTGTGATGGGTAGGTTTAGGGGTAGGGGTAGTGTGTGTGTGTGTGTGATGGGTAGGTTTAGGGGTAGTGTGTGTGTGTGTGTGATGGGTAGGTTTAGGGGTAGGGGTAGTGTGTGTGTGTGTGTGTGTGTGTGTGTGTGTGATGGGTAGGTTTAGGGGCAGTGTGTGTGTGTGTGTGTGTGTGTGTATGATGGGTAGGTGTAGGGGTAGTGTGTGTGTGTGTGATGGGTAGGTTTAGGTTTAGGGGTAGTGTGTGTGTGTGTGTGTGTGTGTGTGTGTGTGTGTGTGTGTGTGTGTGTGTGTGTGTGAGTGTGTGTGTGTGTGTGTGTGTGTGTGTGTGTGATGGGTAGGTTTAGGGGTAGGGGTAGTGTAGGGGGATAAAAAATACGGTTTGTACGGTATACAAACCATTACGCCTATGGAATGTCCCCACAAATCACAAAAACAAACATGTGTGTGTGTGAGTGACTGTGTGTGTGTGTGTGTGACCAGGGCCGCCTGCAGGATTTGGTCTCAGGGTACACACAGAACTAGCCTGACTCTTTCCTGTTTCCCTGTCAAAAACAGTGCCATCTTGTGGCAGGTAAAATGTATAGCAGTCATAATAAACCCATTTTATCCATGCTAAATGTTTACATTTCTGATAATATAATTCACATTTTAAAGTGTGGCAGTAAATTAAATGTAACAACAAAAACACTAATTATAATAATACTAATAATAATAATTATTATTATAATAATTGTTTAAATATAATAGTTGTTTGAGGCAAGTAAATAGTACTGTAATTATTTTATGGTTTTTAAACTGTTTATATGGCAGAATATGATAATGTAATAGGCTACAGGCTTATATATAAAAATGTTAGTAAATGGACTTGAACTTCCGTAAACCCGTAGAGTAGTGTTCTGGGTTCACTTCACACACTACGACACGCAAAGTGAAGCATTCCCGGGACAGGAAAGAAAGTGAGGCTTTGTTTTCCATTAGATCACGTGTTAATCACATGTTAATAATTGGGTCCATGGTTTTGGGTCCACTGACTGTATAGTCTTTCAGGCAAGTACAGAAATGCATTTAAAGAAATAGTAGCCACAGGATGAAATGATGTCCAGAGCTTAAAAACACTGTATCCCACTTAGAACCCACTTAGCTTAGAACAACTGCCAGAGGGTTGTTGGTTCAGTTTTAGAGAGCTACCACAGAATTACCTACCGAGGGGGACAAATATTGACAAATATTTGAAATTCAAATTTGAGTTTGACTGGTGCTTCTCAAACGTCCTAGGCCATGTTCAGACTGCCAGCAAAATCATATCCAGATGCAGATCCTTTTTATCCAGATGGGTTTTTTAGATGTGTCTCAGTCTGGACGTTCTGGCTGCTCAAATCAGATTTCAAATAGTCTTTTGCGCTACTCTTAATGCGACTCACACCGATGTGAAAACCGGTGAAGGAAACACCGCACAACCTCGTGCACAGCGAAGCCGGCAGTGACGACAGCACCGAGTTCTGCACCGCGCCTGAGATAGGATGCACCTCCATCTTTCTTGCATCCGTTCTGAAAGCTTGTCACATACGTGGCTATGCCTACATCGTACCCAAAGCAACCCACGCAGATACATTGGTTATGTCTGGACACACAAGTCTTACTCGAGTCTTGCTACAGTCTGCCTGAAAAGATCTGATTTGAGAAAAAGCCCTTGTGTGCAAAGGATTGTGGGTGATTGAGGGACGTGAAGGATACACTTGATGCGTCCTTCAAAACAGGCCGAATGAAGGAAGCGAAAGGAAGGCTGTTTTTTTTTATGTCGGTTCCACTGGGTGGTGCTTATATGAATATTCATGATATTTCCCCTATTGTGTCCTTGGGATAAGGTCCAAAAATGAATGGAACTGAAAATATTGGTACACGCTTCTCAAATCGCAACTTGTTTAAAGGATTATTTTCGGCTATAAAGTTTCAATGTTAAGCATAAACTGCAACATTTAGAGCTGTTTTGCCGGATTTATTACAGGCAATAAACTAAAATTTTGAAGATCAGAAATGGTATTACTGTGGTCTTGTAAAATGAGGAAAACACTTTTAAATAAGTTTTTTAAATGTTAAACATGATTAACACCACAAACACATGACATGAAAGTGGGATGTTTTTCAAAATGACTTTCACACACTGCAACATACAAAGAACATCAAAAGAACAGACAAAATTAATGAAGTATACTTTATTATTATTTTCTATGTAAACGTGTATTAGTACACACCAGACTAGTCTAAAACACATTCTTTTGAATAGACTCTCAAATTATGTTGGCATTAGTGGAATTGCATTGGCATGGTTTAAATCATACTTATCTGACCATTATCAGTTTGTTGCAGTAAATGAAGAGATGTCACACCGATCACAAGTTCAGTATGGAGTGCCGCAAGGCTCAGTGCTAGGACCGTTGCTCTTCACCCTGTACATGCTACCACTGGGAGATATCATTAGGAAGCATGGCGTTAGTTTTCATTGTTATGCTGACGATACTCAGCTCTATATTTCTTCACGCCCTGACGAAACTTACCAATTCACAAGATTAATGGAATGCATAGCTGATATAAAAAATTGGATGACTATTAGTTTCCTAACCCTAACCCTAACCTAACCCTAACCCCACCCTAACCCTAACCCTAACCCTAACCCAACCCTAACCCTAACCCATTATTGGACAAAAAAACTCCACATGTAATAACCTAGAATATTGTCTAACACTTGATGGCTGCTCTGTCAAGTCCTCGTCGTCAGTGAGGAACCTGGGTGTGCTCTTTGATACCAATCTCTCATTTGAAAGCCACGTTTCTAGCATCTGTAAAACTGCATTCTACCATCTTAAAAAAATATCTAAATTACGGCACATGCTTTCAATGCAAAATGCTGAACAGTTAGTAAATGCGTTCAGGACCTCAAGGCTAGATTATTGTAATGCTCTACTGGGTGGTTGCCCTGCTCGCTTAATAAATAAACTGCTGCTGGTCCAAAACGCAGCAGCTCGAGTTCTTACTAGAACCAGGAAGTATGACCATATTAGCCCGGTTCTGTCAACACTGCACTGGCTCCCTATTAAACATCGCATACATTTTAAAATCTTGCTAATTACTTACAAAGCACAAATGGTTTAGCTCCCCAGTACTTGAGCGAGCTCTTAACGCATTATACTCCATCACGTCTATTGCAGTCTCAAAACTCTGGCCAGTTGATAATACCTAGAATATCAAAATCAACTGCAGGCGGTTAGGGTTAGGGTTAGGGTTAGGGTCAGACCAGGTTGATCTGACCAGGCGGTCGATCCTTTTCCTATTAAGCACCTAAACTCTGGAACAGCCTTCCTAGCATTGTTGGGGAAGCAGGCACACTCTGTCAGTTTAAATCTAGACTAAAAACACATCTCTTTACTATGGCATACACACAGAACATTATCAGTTTATATTTTATTCAAATCAGTTAAATGATTGTTAGGCTGCATTAACTAGGTCAGCCGGAACCGGGAACACTTCCCATAACACCTGATGTACTCGTTACATCATAAGAAGAATGGCATCTACGCTAATGTTAGTCTCTCTGTTTATCCCGAGGTTTACTGCAGTCGGCCGGATCCGGGCTGTATCCAGATCAGATGGTGGACCTGCGCCTGGACATGACCAACTCATCCCTGAAGTGTCTGCAGAGACCGTGTCAATTAGTCTCCCCTCTGAAATTGCTCATCGACATGGCATCCTCAACTAAAGCAATGCTGTGTACATCGGATGCGGCGAGAGGCGATCACAGTAAACACAGTAATCACAGTAAACACAGTAATCACAGTAAACACAGTCAACACAGTAAACACAGTAATCACAGTAAACACAGTAATCACAGTAAACACAGTAATCACAGTAATCACAGTAAACACAGTAATCACAGTAAACACAGTAATCACAGTAAACACAGTAAACACAATAATCACAGTAAACACAGTAATCACAGTCAACACAGTAAACACAGTAATCACAGTAACACAGTCAACACAGTAATGACAATAAACACAGTCAACACAGTAATCACAGTAACACAGTCAACACAGTAATCACAGTAAACACAGTCAACACAGTGATCACAGTAAACACAGTAAACAGTCAACACAGTAAACAGTAATCACAGTAAACACAGTCAACACAGTAAACACAGTAATCACAGTAAACACAGTCAACACAGTCAACACAGTAAACACAGTAATTACAGTAATCACAGTAAACACAGTCAACACATTAAACACAGTAATCACAGTAATCACAGTAAACACAGTAATCACAGTCAACACAGTAGTCACAGTAATCACAGTAAACACAGTCAACACATTAAACACAGTAATCACAGTAATCACAGTAAACACAGTCAACACAGTAAACACAGTAATCACAGTCAACAGTCAACACAGTAAACACAGTCAACACAGTAAACACAGTAATCACAGTAAACACAGTAATCACAGTAAACACAGTAAACACAGTAATCATAGTAGACACAGTCAACACAGTAAACACAGTAATCACAGTAAACACAGTAATCACAGTAATCACAGTAAACACAGTAATCACAGTCAACACAGTAAACACAGTAATCACAGTAAACATAGTAATCACAGTCAACACAGTCAACACAGTAACTACAGTAACACAGTCAACACAGTAATCACAGTAAACTGTCAACACAGTAATCACAGTAATCACAGTAACACAGTAATCACAGTAAACACAGTCAACACAGTGATCACAGTAAATACAGTCAACACAGTAAACACAGTAATCACAGTAAACACAGTAATCACAGTAAACACAGTAATTAGAGTAAACACAGTCAACACAGTAAACACAGTAATCACAGTAAACACAGTAATCACAGTAAACACAGTAATCACAGTAAACACAGTAATCACAGTCAACACAGTCAACACAGTAATCACAGTAAACACAGTAAACAAAGTCAACACAGTAAACACAGTAATCACAGTAAACACAGTAATCACAGTAAACACAGTCAACACAGTCAACACAGTAATCACAGTAATCACAGTAAACAGTCAACACAGAAATCACTGTAATCACAGTAAACACAGTAAACACAGTAAACACAGTCAACACAGTAATCACAGTCAACACACTAAACAGTCAACACAGTAAACACAGTCAACACAGTAAACACAGTAATCACAGTCAACACAGTAAACTGTCAACACAGTAAACACAGTCAACACAGTAATCACAGTAAACAGTCAACACAGTAAACACAGTAATCACAGTAATCACAGTAAACAGTAATCACAGTAATCACAGTAAACACAGTCAACACAGTAATCACAGTAATCACAGTAACACAGTAAACAAAGTAATCACAGTAAACACAGTCAACACAGTAATCACAGTAAACACAGTAAACACAGTAAACAGTCAACACAGTAAACACAGTAATCACAGTAAACACAGTAAACAGTCAACACAGTAATCACAGTAACCACAGTAAACACAGTAATCACAGTCAACACAGTAAACACAGTAATCACAGTAAACATAGTAATCACAGTCAACACAGTCAACACAGTAACTACAGTAACACAGTCAACACAGTAATCACAGTAAACTGTCAACACAGTAATCACAGTAATCACAGTAAACACAGTAAACACAGTAATCACAGTAAACACAGTCAACACAGTAATCACAGTCAACACACTAAACAGTCAACACAGTAAACACAGTCAACACAGTAAACACAGTAATCACAGTCAACACAGTAAACTGTCAACACAGTAAACACAGTCAACACAGTAATCACAGTAAACAGTCAACACAGTAAACACAGTAATCACAGTAATCACAGTAAACAGTAATCACAGTAAACACAGTAATCACAGTAAACACAGTCAACACAGTAATCACAGTAAACAGTCAACACAGTAATTACAGTAACACAGTCAACACAGTAATCACAGTAAACACAGTGATCACAGTAAACACAGTAAACACAGTGATCACAGTAAACACAGTAATCACAGTCAACACAGTAAACACAGTAATCACAGTAATCACAGTCAACACAGTCAACACAGTAATCACAGTAAACACAGTAATCACAGTAAACACAGTAATCACAGTAATCACAGTAAACACAGTAATCACAGTAAACACAGTAATAACAGTAATCACTGTAAACACAGTAATCACAGTCAACACAGTAATCACAGTAAACACAGTCAACACAGTAATCACAGTAATCACAGTAACACAGTAAACAAAGTAATCACAGTAAACACAGTCAACACAGTAATCACAGTAAACACAGTAAACAGTCAACACAGTCAACACAGTAATCACAGTAATCACAGTAAACAGTCAACACAGTAATCACAGTAACCACAGTCAACACAGTAATCACAGTAAACACAGTCAACACAGTGATCACAGTAAACACAGTAATCACAGTAAACACAGTAATCACAGTAATCACAGTAAACACAGTAATCACAGTAATCACAGTAAACAGTAATCACAGTAAACACAGTAATAACAGTAATCACTGTAAACACAGTAATCACAGTAAACACAGTCAACACAGTAAACAGTAATCACAGTAATCACAGTAAACTCAGTAAACACAGTCAACACAGTAAACACAGTAATCACAGTAAACACAGTAATCACAGTAAACACAGTAAACAAAGTCAACACAGTCAACACAGTCAACACAGTAATCACAATAAACAGTAATCACAGTCAACACAGTAAACACAGTAAACACAGTGATCACAGTAAACACAGTAATCACAGTCAACACAGTAAACACAGTAATCACAGTAATCACAGTCAACACAGTCAACACAGTAATCACAGTAAACACAGTAATCACAGTAAACACAGTAATCACAGTAATCACAGTAAACACAGTAATCACAGTAAACACAGTAATAACAGTAATCACTGTAAACACAGTAATCACAGTCAACACAGTAAACACAGTAATCACAGTAAACACAGTAAACACAGTCAACACAGTAATCACAGTAACACAGTAAAAAAAGTAATCACAGTAAACACAGTCAACACAGTAATCACAGTAAACACAGTAAACACAGTAAACAGTCAACACAGTAAACACAGTAATCACAGTAAACATAGTAAACAGTCAACACAGTAATCACAGTAACCACAGTAAACACAGTAATCACAGTCAACACAGTAAACACAGTAATCACAGTAACACAGTCAACACAGTAATCACAGTAACACAGTCAACACAGTAATCACAGTAAACACAGTCAACACAGTGATCACAGTAAACACAGTAAACAGTCAACACAGTAAACAGTAATGACAGTAAACACAGTCAACACAGTAATCACAGTAAACACAGTAATCACAGTAAACACAGTAATCACAGTCAACACAGTCAACACAGTAAACACAGTAATTACAGTAATCACAGTAAACACAGTCAACACATTAAACACAGTAATCACAGTAATCACAGTAAACACAGTAATCACAGTCAACACAGTAGTCACAGTAATCACAGTAAACACAGTCAACACATTAAACACATTAAACACAGTAATCACAGTAATCACAGTAAACACAGTCAACACAGTAAACACAGTAATCACAGTCAACAGTCAACACAGTAAACACAGTCAACACAGTAAACACAGTAATCACAGTAAACACAATAATCACAGTAAACACAGTAAACACAGTAATCACAGTAAACACAGTAATCACAGTAAACACAGTCAACACAGTAAACACAGTAATCACAGTAAACACAGTAATCACAGTAATCACAGTAAACAGTAATCACAGTCAACACAGTAAACACAGTAATCACAGTAAACATAGTAATCACAGTCAACACAGTCAACACAGTAACTACAGTAACACAGTAAACACAGTAATCACAGTAAACACAGTAATTACAGTAAACACAGTAAACACAGTAAACACAGTAATCACAGTAAACACAGTAATGACAGTAAACACAGTAATCACAGTCAACACAGTCAACACAGTAAACACAGTAATCACAGTAAACACAGTAAACAAAGTCAACACAGTAAACACAGTAATCACAGTAAACACAGTAATCACAGTAAACACAGTCAACACAGTCAACACAGTAATCACAGTAATCACAGTAAACAGTCAACACAGAAATCACTGTAATCACAGTAAACACAGTAAACACAGTAATCACAGTAAACACAGTCAACACAGTAATCACAGTCAACACACTAAACAGTCAACACAGTAAACACAGTAATCACAGTCAACACAGTAAACACAGTAAACACAGTAATCACAGTAATCACAGTAAACAGTAATCACAGTAAACACAGTAATCACAGTAAACACAGTAAACACAGTAATCACAGTAAACACAGTCAACACAGTAATCACAGTAAACAGTCAACACAGTAATTACAGTAATCACAGTAAACACAGTCAACACAGTAAACACAGTAATCACAGTAAACAGTAATCACAGTAAACACAGTAATCACAGTCAACACAGTCAACACAGTAAACACAGTAATTACAGTAATCACAGTAAACACAGTCAACACATTAAACACAGTAATCACAGTAATCACAGTAAACACAGTAATCACAGTCAACACAGTAGTCACAGTAATCACAGTAAACACAGTCAACACATTAAACACATTAAACACAGTAATCACAGTAATCACAGTAAACACAGTCAACACAGTAAACACAGTAATCACAGTCAACAGTCAACACAGTAAACACAGTCAACACAGTAAACACAGTAATCACAGTAAACACAATAATCACAGTAAACACAGTAAACACAGTAATCACAGTAAACACAGTAATCACAGTAAACACAGTCAACACAGTAAACACAGTAATCACAGTAAACACAGTAATCACAGTAATCACAGTAAACAGTAATCACAGTAAACACAGTAATCACAGTAAACACAGTAAACACAGTAATCACAGTAAACACAGTCAACACAGTAATCACAGTAAACAGTCAACACAGTAATTACAGTAATCACAGTAAACACAGTCAACACAGTAAACGCAGTAATCACAGTAAACACAGTAATCACAGTAAACACAGTAATCACAGTCAACACAGTCAACACAGTAAACACAGTAATTACAGTAATCACAGTAAACACAGTCAACACATTAAACACAGTAATCACAGTAATCACAGTAAACACAGTAATCACAGTCAACACAGTAGTCACAGTAATCACAGTAAACACAGTCAACACATTAAACACATTAAACACAGTAATCACAGTAATCACAGTAAACACAGTCAACACAGTAAACACAGTAATCACAGTCAACAGTCAACACAGTAAACACAGTCAACACAGTAAACACAGTAATCACAGTAAACACAATAATCACAGTAAACACAGTAAACACAGTAATCACAGTAAACACAGTAATCACAGTAAACACAGTCAACACAGTAAACACAGTAATCACAGTAAACACAGTAATCACAGTAATCACAGTAAACAGTAATCACAGTCAACACAGTAAACACAGTAATCACAGTAAACATAGTAATCACAGTCAACACAGTCAACACAGTAACTACAGTAACACAGTAAACACAGTAATCACAGTAAACACAGTAATTACAGTAAACACAGTCAACACAGTAAACACAGTAATCACAGTAAACACAGTAATGACAGTAAACACAGTAATCACAGTCAACACAGTCAACACAGTAAACACAGTAATCACAGTAAACACAGTAAACAAAGTCAACACAGTAAACACAGTAATCACAGTAAACACAGTAATCACAGTAAACACAGTCAACACAGTCAACACAGTAATCACAGTAATCACAGTAAACAGTCAACACAGAAATCACTGTAATCACAGTAAACACAGTAAACACAGTAATCACAGTAAACACAGTCAACACAGTAATCACAGTCAACACACTAAACAGTCAACACAGTAAACACAGTCAACACAGTAAACACAGTAATCACAGTCAACACAGTAAACACAGTAATCACAGTAATCACAGTAAACAGTAATCACAGTAAACACAGTAATCACAGTAAACACAGTAAACACAGTAATCACAGTAAACACAGTCAACACAGTAATCACAGTAAACAGTCAACACAGTAATTACAGTAACACAGTCAACACAGTAATCACAGTAAACACAGTGATCACAGTAAACACAGTAAACACAGTGATCACAGTAAACACAGTAATCACAGTCAACACAGTAAACACAGTAATCACAGTAATCACAGTCAACACAGTAATCACAGTAAACACAGTAATCACAGTAATCACAGTAAACACAGTAATCACAGTAAACACAGTAAACACAGTAAACAGTCAACACAGTAAACACAGTAATCACAGTAAACACAGTAAACAGTCAACACAGTCAACACAGTAATCACAGTAATCACAGTAAACAGTCAACACAGTAATCACAGTAATCACAGTAACACAGTAAACAAAGTAATCACAGTAAACACAGTCAACACAGTAAACACAGTAATCACAGTAAACACAGTAATCACAGTAAACACAGTAATCACAGTAAACACAGTAATCACAGTAAACACAGTAAACACAATAATCACAGTAAACACAGTAATCACAGTCAACACAGTAAACACAGTAATCACAGTAACACAGTCAACACAGTCAACACAGTAATCACAGTAAACACAGTCAACACAGTAATCACAGTAATCACAGTAATCACAGTAACACAGTAAACAAAGTAATCACAGTAAACACAGTCAACACAGTAATCACAGTAAACACAGTAAACAGTCAACACAGTCAACACAGTAATCACAGTAATCACAGTAAACAGTCAACACAGTAATCACAGTAACCACAGTCAACACAGTAATCACAGTAAACACAGTCAACACAGTGATCACAGTAAACACAGTAATCACAGTAAACACAGTAATCACAGTAAACACAGTAATCACAGTAATCACAGTAAACACAGTAATCACAGTAAACACAGTAATAACAGTAATCACTGTAAACACAGTAATCACAGTAAACACAGTCAACACAGTAAACAGTAATCACAGTAATCACAGTAAACTCAGTAAACACAGTCAACACAGTAAACACAGTAATCACAGTAAACACAGTAATCACAGTAAACACAGTAAACAAAGTCAACACAGTCAACACAGTCAACACAGTAATCACAATAAACAGTAATCACAGTCAACACAGTAAACACAGTAAACATAGTGATCACAGTAAACACAGTAATCACAGTCAACACAGTAAACACAGTAATCACAGTAATCACAGTCAACACAGTCAACACAGTAATCACAGTAAACACAGTAATCACAGTAAACACAGTAATCACAGTAATCACAGTAAACACAGTAATCACAGTAAACACAGTAATAACAGTAATCACTGTAAACACAGTAATCACAGTCAACACAGTAAACACAGTAATCACAGTAAACACAGTAAACACAGTCAACACAGTAATCACAGTAACACAGTAAAAAAAGTAATCACAGTAAACACAGTCAACACAGTAATCACAGTAAACACAGTAAACACAGTAAACAGTCAACACAGTAAACACAGTAATCACAGTAAACATAGTAAACAGTCAACACAGTAATCACAGTAACCACAGTAAACACAGTAATCACAGTCAACACAGTAAACACAGTAATCACAGTAACACAGTCAACACAGTAATCACAGTAACACAGTCAACACAGTAATCACAGTAAACACAGTGATCACAGTAAACACAGTAAACAGTCAACACAGTAAACAGTAATGACAGTAAACACAGTCAACACAGTAATCACAGTAAACACAGTAATCACAGTAAACACAGTAATCACAGTCAACACAGTCAACACAGTAAACACAGTAATTACAGTAATCACAGTAAACACAGTCAACACATTAAACACAGTAATCACAGTAATCACAGTAAACACAGTAATCACAGTCAACACAGTAGTCACAGTAATCACAGTAAACACAGTCAACACATTAAACACATTAAACACAGTAATCACAGTAATCACAGTAAACACAGTCAACACAGTAAACACAGTAATCACAGTCAACAGTCAACACAGTAAACACAGTCAACACAGTAAACACAGTAATCACAGTAAACACAATAATCACAGTAAACACAGTAAACACAGTAATCACAGTAAACACAGTAATCACAGTAAACACAGTCAACACAGTAAACACAGTAATCACAGTAAACACAGTAATCACAGTAATCACAGTAAACAGTAATCACAGTCAACACAGTAAACACAGTAATCACAGTAAACATAGTAATCACAGTCAACACAGTCAACACAGTAACTACAGTAACACAGTAAACACAGTAATCACAGTAAACACAGTAATTACAGTAAACACAGTCAACACAGTAAACACAGTAATCACAGTAAACACAGTAATGACAGTAAACACAGTAATCACAGTCAACACAGTCAACACAGTAAACACAGTAATCACAGTAAACACAGTAAACAAAGTCAACACAGTAAACACAGTAATCACAGTAAACACAGTAATCACAGTAAACACAGTCAACACAGTCAACACAGTAATCACAGTAATCACAGTAAACAGTCAACACAGAAATCACTGTAATCACAGTAAACACAGTAAACACAGTAATCACAGTAAACACAGTCAACACAGTAATCACAGTCAACACACTAAACAGTCAACACAGTAAACACAGTAATCACAGTCAACACAGTAAACACAGTAATCACAGTAATCACAGTAAACAGTAATCACAGTAAACACAGTAATCACAGTAAACACAGTAAACACAGTAATCACAGTAAACACAGTCAACACAGTAATCACAGTAAACAGTCAACACAGTAATTACAGTAATCACAGTAAACACAGTCAACACAGTAAACACAGTAATCACAGTAAACACAGTAATCACAGTAAACACAGTACTCACAGTCAACACAGTCAACACAGTAAACACAGTAATTACAGTAATCACAGTAAACACAGTCAACACATTAAACACAGTAATCACAGTAATCACAGTAAACACAGTAATCACAGTCAACACAGTAGTCACAGTAATCACAGTAAACACAGTCAACACATTAAACACATTAAACACAGTAATCACAGTAATCACAGTAAACACAGTAAACACAGTAATCACAGTCAACAGTCAACACAGTAAACACAGTCAACACAGTAAACACAGTAATCACAGTAAACACAATAATCACAGTAAACACAGTAAACACAGTAATCACAGTAATCACAGTAAACACAGTCAACACAGTAAACACAGTAATCACAGTAAACACAGTAATCACAGTAATCACAGTAAACAGTAATCACAGTAAACACAGTAATCACAGTAAACACAGTAAACACAGTAATCACAGTAAACACAGTCAACACAGTAATCACAGTAAACAGTCAACACAGTAATTACAGTAATCACAGTAAACACAGTCAACACAGTAAACACAGTAATCACAGTAAACACAGTAATCACAGTAAACACAGTAATCACAGTCAACACAGTCAACACAGTAAACACAGTAATTACAGTAATCACAGTAAACACAGTCAACACATTAAACACAGTAATCACAGTAATCACAGTAAACACAGTAATCACAGTCAACACAGTAGTCACAGTAATCACAGTAAACACAGTCAACACATTAAACACATTAAACACAGTAATCACAGTAATCACAGTAAACAAAGTCAACACAGTAAACACAGTAATCACAGTCAACAGTCAACACAGTAAACACAGTCAACACAGTAAACACAGTAATCACAGTAAACACAATAATCACAGTAAACACAGTAAACACAGTAATCACAGTAAACACAGTAATCACAGTAAACACAGTCAACACAGTAAACACAGTAATTACAGTAAACACAGTAATCACAGTAATCACAGTAAACAGTAATCACAGTCAACACAGTAAACACAGTAATCACAGTAAACATAGTAATCACAGTCAACACAGTCAACACAGTAACTACAGTAACACAGTAAACACAGTAATCACAGTAAACACAGTAATTACAGTAAACACAGTCAACACAGTAAACACAGTAATCACAGTAAACACAGTAATGACAGTAAACACAGTAATCACAGTCAACACAGTCAACACAGTAAACACAGTCAACACAGTAAACACAGTAATCACAGTAATCACAGTAAACACAGTAATCACAGTCAACACAGTAATCACAGTCAACACAGTAAACAGTCAACACAGTAAACAGTAATCACAGTAATCACAGTAAACACAGTCAACACAGTAAACACAGTAATCACAGTAAACATAGTAAACACAGTCAACACAGTAATCACAGTCAACACAGTAATCACAGTCAACACAGTAAACACAGTCAACACAGTAATCACAGTAAACACAGTAAACACAGTAAACACAGTCAACACAGTAATCACAGTCAACACAGTAATCACAGTAATCACAGTCAACACAGTAATCACAGTAATCACAGTAATCACAGTCAACACAGTAAACACAGTCAACACAGTCAACACAGTAATCACAGTAAACACAGTCAACACAGTAAAAACAGTAATCACAGTAAACACAGTCAACACAGTAATCACAGTAATACAGTAAACACAGTAATCACAGTAAACACAGTCAACACAGTAATCACAGTAAACAGTAAACAGTCAAAACAGTAAACACAGTAATCACAGTAAACAGTCAACACAGTCAACACAGTAATCACAGTAAACAGTCAACACAGAAATCACTGTAATCACAGTAAACACAGTAAACACAGTAATCACAGTAATCACAGTCAACACAGTAATCACAGTAACACAGTCAACACAGTAATCACAGTAATCACAGTAAACACAGTCAACACAGTGATCACAGTAAACACAGTAAACAGTCAACACAGTAATCACAGTAATCACAGTCAACACAATAATCACAGTAAACACAGTAATCACAGTAATCACAGTAAACACAGTAATCACAGTAAACACAGTAATCACAGTCAACACAGTAAACAGTAATCACAGTAATCGCAGTAATCACAGTCAACACAGTAATCTCAGTAATCACAGTCAACACAGTAAACACAGTATTCACAGTAAACACAGTAATCACAGTCAACACAGTAAACACAGTAATCACAGTAAACACAGTCAACACAGTAATCACAGTAATACAGTAAACACAGTAATCACAGTAAACACAGTCAACACAGTAATCACAGTAAACAGTAAACAGTCAAAACAGTAAACACAGTAATCACAGTAAACAGTCAACACAGTCAACACAGTAATCACAGTAAACAGTCAACACAGAAATCACTGTAATCACAGTAAACACAGTAATCACAGTAATCACAGTAAACACAGTCAACACAGTAATCACAGTCAACACACTAAACAGTCAACACAGTAAACACAGTCAACACAGTAAACACAGTAATCAGTCAACACAGTAAACAGTCAACACAGTAAACACAGTCAACACAGTAAACACAGTAATCACAGTAAACAGTCAACACAGTAAACACAGTAATCAGAGTAAACACAATAAACACAGTAATCACAGTAAACACAGTCAACACAGTAAACACAGTAATCACAGTAAACAGTAATCACAGTAAACACAGTAATCACAGTAAACACAGTCAACACAGTAATCACAGTAAACAGTCAACACAGTAATTACAGTAACACAGTCAACACAGTAATCACAGTAAACACAGTGATCACAGTAAACACAGTAAACACAGTCAACACAGTAAACACAGTAATCACAGTAATCACAGTCAACAAAGTCAACACAGTAATCACAGTAAACACAGTAATCACAGTAAACACAGTAATCACAGTAATCACAGTAAACACAGTAATCACAGTCAACACAGTAAACACAGTAATCACAGTAAACACAGTCAACACAGTAATCACAGTAATCACAGTAACACAGTAAACACAGTAATCACAGTAACAGTCAACACAGTAATCACAGTAAACACAGTCAACACAGTAATCACAGTAATCACATTAACACAGTAAACACAGTAATCACAGTAACAGTCAACACAGTAATCACAGTCAACACAGTAATCACAGTAATCACAGTAACAGTAAACAAAGTAATCACAGTAAACACAGTCAACACAGTAATCACAGTAAACACAGTAAACACAGTAAACACAGTAAACAGTCAACACAGTAATCACAGTAAACAGTCAACACAGTAAACACAGTAATCACAGTAAACACAGTAAACAGTCAACACAGTAATCACAGTAATCACAGTAAACAGTCAACACAGTAATCACAGTAATCACAGTAAACACAGTAAACACAGTCAACACAGTAATCACAGTCAACACAGTAATCACAGTCAACACAGTAAACACAGTCAACACAGTAAACACAGTAAACACAGTAAACACAGTCAACACAGTAAACACAGTCAACACAGTAAACACAGTAATCACAGTAATCACAGTAAACACAGTAATCACAGTCAACACAGTAATCACAGTCAACACAGTAAACAGTCAACACAGTAAACAGTAATCACAGTAATCACAGTAAACACAGTCAACACAGTAAACACAGTAATCACAGTAAACATAGTAAACACAGTCAACACAGTAATCACAGTCAACACAGTAATCACAGTCAACACAGTAAACACAGTCAACACAGTAATCACAGTAAACACAGTAAACACAGTCAACACAGTAATCACAGTCAACACAGTAATCACAGTAATCACAGTCAACACAGTAATCACAGTAATCACAGTAATCACAGTAACACGGTAAACAAAGTAATCACAGTAAACACAGTCAACACAGTAATCACAGTAAACACAGTAAACACAGTAAACAGTCAACACAGTAATCACAGTAAACAGTCAACACAGTAAACACAGTAATCACAGTAAACACAGTAAACAGTCAACACAGTAATCACAGTAATCACAGTAAACAGTCAACACAGTAATCACAGTAATCACAGTAAACACAGTAAACACAGTCAACACAGTAATCACAGTCAACACAGTAATCACAGTCAACACAGTAAACACAGTCAACACAGTAAGCACAGTAAACACAGTAAACACAGTAAACACAGTCAACACAGTAAACACAGTCAACACAGTAAACACAGTAATCACAGTAATCACAGTAAACACAGTAATCACAGTCAACACAGTAATCACAGTCAACACAGTAAACAGTCAACACAGTAAACAGTAATCACAGTAATCACAGTAAACACAGTCAACACAGTAAACACAGTAATCACAGTAAACATAGTAAACACAGTCAACACAGTAATCACAGTCAACACAGTAATCACAGTCAACACAGTAAACACAGTCAACACAGTAATCACAGTAAACACAGTAAACACAGTCAACACAGTAAACACTGTCAACACAGTAATCACAGTCAACACAGTAATCACAGTCAACACAGTAAACACAGTCAACACAGTAATCACAGTAAACACAGTAAACACAGTCAACACAGTAATCACAGTCAACACAGTAATCACAGTAATCACAGTCAACACAGTAATCACAGTAATCACAGTAACACGGTAAACAAAGTAATCACAGTAAACACAGTCAACACAGTAATCACAGTAAACACAGTAAACACAGTAAACAGTCAACACAGTAATCACAGTAAACAGTCAACACAGTAAACACAGTAATCACAGTAAACACAGTAAACAGTCAACACAGTAATCACAGTAATCACAGTAAACAGTCAACACAGTAATCACAGTAATCACAGTAAACACAGTAAACACAGTCAACACAGTAATCACAGTCAACACAGTAATCACAGTCAACACAGTAAACACAGTCAACACAGTAAGCACAGTAAACACAGTAAACACAGTAAACACAGTCAACACAGTAAACACAGTCAACACAGTAAACACAGTAATCACAGTAATCACAGTAAACACAGTAATCACAGTCAACACAGTAATCACAGTCAACACAGTAAACAGTCAACACAGTAAACAGTAATCACAGTAATCACAGTAAACACAGTCAACACAGTAAACACAGTAATCACAGTAAACATAGTAAACACAGTCAACACAGTAATCACAGTCAACACAGTAATCACAGTCAACACAGTAAACACAGTCAACACAGTAATCACAGTAAACACAGTAAACACAGTCAACACAGTAAACACTGTCAACACAGTAAACACAGTAATCACAGTAATCACAGTAAACACAATAAACACAGTAATCACAGTAAACACAGTCAACACAGTAATCACAGTCAACACAGTAAACACAGTAAACACAGTCAACACAGTAAACACAGTAATCACAGTCAACACAGTAAACACAGTCAACACAGTAAACACAGTAATCACAGTAAACAGTAATCACAGTAAACACAGTAATGACAGTAACACAGTCAACACAGTAATGACAGTAAACACAGTCAACACAGTAATCACAGTAACACAGTCAACACAGTAATCACAGTAAACACAGTCAACAGTGATCACATTAAACACAGTAAACAGTCAACACAGTAATCACAGTAATCACAGTAAACACAGTAAACAGTCAACACAGTAAACACAGTAATCACAGTAAACACAGTAAACAGTAAACACAGTAATCACAGTAATCACAGTCAACACAGTAAACACAGTAATGACAGTAAATACAGTCAACACAGTAATCACAGTAACACAGTCAACACAGTAATCACAGTAATCACAGTAAACACAGTCAACACAGTGATCACAGTAAACACAGTAAACAGTCAACACAGTAATCACAGTAATCACAGTCAACACAATAATCACAGTAAACACAGTAATCACAGTAAACACAGTAATCACAGTAAACACAGTAATCACAGTCAACACAGTAAACAGTAATCACAGTAATCGCAGTAATCACAGTCAACACAGTAATCTCAGTAATCACAGTCAACACAGTAATCACAGTAAACACAGTACTCACAGTCAACACAGTCAACACAGTAAACACAGTAATTACAGTAATCACAGTAAACACAGTCAACACATTAAACACAGTAATCACAGTAATCACAGTAAACACAGTAATCACAGTCAACACAGTAGTCACAGTAATCACAGTAAACACAGTCAACACATTAAACACATTAAACACAGTAATCACAGTAATCACAGTAAACACAGTAAACACAGTAATCACAGTCAACAGTCAACACAGTAAACACAGTCAACACAGTAAACACAGTAATCACAGTAAACACAATAATCACAGTAAACACAGTAAACACAGTAATCACAGTAATCACAGTAAACACAGTCAACACAGTAAACACAGTAATCACAGTAAACACAGTAATCACAGTAATCACAGTAAACAGTAATCACAGTAAACACAGTAATCACAGTAAACACAGTAAACACAGTAATCACAGTAAACACAGTCAACACAGTAATCACAGTAAACAGTCAACACAGTAATTACAGTAATCACAGTAAACACAGTCAACACAGTAAACACAGTAATCACAGTAAACACAGTAATCACAGTAAACACAGTAATCACAGTCAACACAGTCAACACAGTAAACACAGTAATTACAGTAATCACAGTAAACACAGTCAACACATTAAACACAGTAATCACAGTAATCACAGTAAACACAGTAATCACAGTCAACACAGTAGTCACAGTAATCACAGTAAACACAGTCAACACATTAAACACATTAAACACAGTAATCACAGTAATCACAGTAAACAAAGTCAACACAGTAAACACAGTAATCACAGTCAACAGTCAACACAGTAAACACAGTCAACACAGTAAACACAGTAATCACAGTAAACACAATAATCACAGTAAACACAGTAAACACAGTAATCACAGTAAACACAGTAATCACAGTAAACACAGTCAACACAGTAAACACAGTAATTACAGTAAACACAGTAATCACAGTAATCACAGTAAACAGTAATCACAGTCAACACAGTAAACACAGTAATCACAGTAAACATAGTAATCACAGTCAACACAGTCAACACAGTAACTACAGTAACACAGTAAACACAGTAATCACAGTAAACACAGTAATTACAGTAAACACAGTCAACACAGTAAACACAGTAATCACAGTAAACACAGTAATGACAGTAAACACAGTAATCACAGTCAACACAGTCAACACAGTAAACACAGTCAACACAGTAAACACAGTAATCACAGTAATCACAGTAAACACAGTAATCACAGTCAACACAGTAATCACAGTCAACACAGTAAACAGTCAACACAGTAAACAGTAATCACAGTAATCACAGTAAACACAGTCAACACAGTAAACACAGTAATCACAGTAAACATAGTAAACACAGTCAACACAGTAATCACAGTCAACACAGTAATCACAGTCAACACAGTAAACACAGTCAACACAGTAATCACAGTAAACACAGTAAACACAGTAAACACAGTCAACACAGTAATCACAGTCAACACAGTAATCACAGTAATCACAGTCAACACAGTAATCACAGTAATCACAGTAATCACAGTCAACACAGTAAACACAGTCAACACAGTCAACACAGTAATCACAGTAAACACAGTCAACACAGTAAAAACAGTAATCACAGTAAACACAGTCAACACAGTAATCACAGTAATACAGTAAACACAGTAATCACAGTAAACACAGTCAACACAGTAATCACAGTAAACAGTAAACAGTCAAAACAGTAAACACAGTAATCACAGTAAACAGTCAACACAGTCAACACAGTAATCACAGTAAACAGTCAACACAGAAATCACTGTAATCACAGTAAACACAGTAAACACAGTAATCACAGTAATCACAGTCAACACAGTAATCACAGTAACACAGTCAACACAGTAATCACAGTAATCACAGTAAACACAGTCAACACAGTGATCACAGTAAACACAGTAAACAGTCAACACAGTAATCACAGTAATCACAGTCAACACAATAATCACAGTAAACACAGTAATCACAGTAATCACAGTAAACACAGTAATCACAGTAAACACAGTAATCACAGTCAACACAGTAAACAGTAATCACAGTAATCGCAGTAATCACAGTCAACACAGTAATCTCAGTAATCACAGTCAACACAGTAAACACAGTATTCACAGTAAACACAGTAATCACAGTCAACACAGTAAACACAGTAATCACAGTAAACACAGTCAACACAGTAATCACAGTAATACAGTAAACACAGTAATCACAGTAAACACAGTCAACACAGTAATCACAGTAAACAGTAAACAGTCAAAACAGTAAACACAGTAATCACAGTAAACAGTCAACACAGTCAACACAGTAATCACAGTAAACAGTCAACACAGAAATCACTGTAATCACAGTAAACACAGTAATCACAGTAATCACAGTAAACACAGTCAACACAGTAATCACAGTCAACACACTAAACAGTCAACACAGTAAACACAGTCAACACAGTAAACACAGTAATCAGTCAACACAGTAAACAGTCAACACAGTAAACACAGTCAACACAGTAAACACAGTAATCACAGTAAACAGTCAACACAGTAAACACAGTAATCAGAGTAAACACAATAAACACAGTAATCACAGTAAACACAGTCAACACAGTAAACACAGTAATCACAGTAAACAGTAATCACAGTAAACACAGTAATCACAGTAAACACAGTCAACACAGTAATCACAGTAAACAGTCAACACAGTAATTACAGTAACACAGTCAACACAGTAATCACAGTAAACACAGTGATCACAGTAAACACAGTAAACACAGTCAACACAGTAAACACAGTAATCACAGTAATCACAGTCAACAAAGTCAACACAGTAATCACAGTAAACACAGTAATCACAGTAAACACAGTAATCACAGAAATCACAGTAAACACAGTAATCACAGTCAACACAGTAAACACAGTAATCACAGTAAACACAGTCAACACAGTAATCACAGTAATCACAGTAACACAGTAAACACAGTAATCACAGTAACAGTCAACACAGTAATCACAGTAAACACAGTCAACACAGTAATCACAGTAATCACATTAACACAGTAAACACAGTAATCACAGTAACAGTCAACACAGTAATCACAGTCAACACAGTAATCACAGTAATCACAGTAACAGTAAACAAAGTAATCACAGTAAACACAGTCAACACAGTAATCACAGTAAACACAGTAAACACAGTAAACAGTCAACACAGTAATCACAGTAAACAGTCAACACAGTAAACACAGTAATCACAGTAAACACAGTAAACAGTCAACACAGTAATCACAGTAATCACAGTAAACAGTCAACACAGTAATCACAGTAATCACAGTAAACACAGTAAACACAGTCAACACAGTAATCACAGTCAACACAGTAATCACAGTCAACACAGTAAACACAGTCAACACAGTAAACACAGTAAACACAGTAAACACAGTCAACACAGTAAACACAGTCAACACAGTAAACACAGTAATCACAGTAATCACAGTAAACACAGTAATCACAGTCAACACAGTAATCACAGTCAACACAGTAAACAGTCAACACAGTAAACAGTAATCACAGTAACCACAGTAAACACAGTCAACACAGTAAACACAGTAATCACAGTAAACATAGTAAACACAGTCAACACAGTAATCACAGTCAACACAGTAATCACAGTCAACACAGTAAACACAGTCAACACAGTAATCACAGTAAACACAGTAAACACAGTCAACACAGTAATCACAGTCAACACAGTAATCACAGTAATCACAGTCAACACAGTAATCACAGTAATCACAGTAATCACAGTAACACGGTAAACAAAGTAATCACAGTAAACACAGTCAACACAGTAATCACAGTAAACACAGTAAACACAGTAAACAGTCAACACAGTAATCACAGTAAACAGTCAACACAGTAAACACAGTAATCACAGTAAACACAGTAAACAGTCAACACAGTAATCACAGTAATCACAGTAAACAGTCAACACAGTAATCACAGTAATCACAGTAATCACAGTAAACACAGTAAACACAGTCAACACAGTAATCACAGTCAACACAGTAATCAGTCAACACAGTAAACACAGTCAACACAGTAAGCACAGTAAACACAGTAAACACAGTAAACACAGTCAACACAGTAAACACAGTCAACACAGTAAACACAGTAATCACAGTAATCACAGTAAACACAGTAATCACAGTCAACACAGTAATCACAGTCAACACAGTAAACAGTCAACACAGTAAACAGTAATCACAGTAATCACAGTAAACACAGTCAACACAGTAAACACAGTAATCACAGTAAACATAGTAAACACAGTCAACACAGTAATCACAGTCAACACAGTAATCACAGTCAACACAGTAAACACAGTCAACACAGTAATCACAGTAAACACAGTAAACACAGTCAACACAGTAAACACTGTCAACACAGTAAACACAGTAATCACAGTAATCACAGTAAACACAATAAACACAGTAATCACAGTAAACACAGTCAACACAGTAATCACAGTCAACACAGTAAACACAGTAAACACAGTCAACACAGTAAACACAGTAATCACAGTCAACACAGTAAACACAGTCAACACAGTAAACACAGTAATCACAGTAAACAGTAATCACAGTAAACACAGTAATGACAGTAACACAGTCAACACAGTAATGACAGTAAACACAGTCAACACAGTAATCACAGTAACACAGTCAACACAGTAATCACAGTAAACACAGTCAACAGTGATCACATTAAACACAGTAAACAGTCAACACAGTAATCACAGTAATCACAGTAAACACAGTAAACAGTCAACACAGTAAACACAGTAATCACAGTAAACACAGTAAACACAGTAAACAGTAAACACAGTAATCACAGTAATCACAGTCAACACAGTAAACACAGTAATGACAGTAAATACAGTCAACACAGTAATCACAGTAACACAGTCAACACAGTAATCACAGTAATCACAGTAAACACAGTCAACACAGTGATCACAGTAAACACAGTAAACAGTCAACACAGTAATCACAGTAATCACAGTCAACACAATAATCACAGTAAACACAGTAATCACAGTAAACACAGTAATCACAGTAAACACAGTAATCACAGTCAACACAGTAAACAGTAATCACAGTAATCGCAGTAATCACAGTCAACACAGTAATCTCAGTAATCACAGTCAACACAGTAAACACAGTATTCACAGTAAACACAGTAATCACAGTCAACACAGTAAACACAGTAATCACAGTAAACACAGTCAACACAGTAATCACAGTAATACAGTAAACACAGTAATCACAGTAAACACAGTCAACACAGTAATCACAGTAAACAGTAAACAGTCAAAACAGTAAACACAGTAATCACAGTAAACAGTCAACACAGTCAACACAGTAATCACAGTAAACAGTCAACACAGAAATCACTGTAATCACAGTAAACACAGTAATCACAGTAATCACAGTAAACACAGTCAACACAGTAATCACAGTCAACACACTAAACAGTCAACACAGTAAACACAGTCAACACAGTAAACACAGTAATCAGTCAACACAGTAAACAGTCAACACAGTAAACACAGTCAACACAGTAATCACAGTAATCACAGTCAACACAGTAATCACAGTAATCACAGTAATAACAGTAACACGGTAAACAAAGTAATCACAGTAAACACAGTCAACACAGTAATCACAGTAAACACAGTAAACACAGTAAACAGTCAACACAGTAATCACAGTAAACAGTCAACACAGTAAACACAGTAATCACAGTAAACACAGTAAACAGTCAACACAGTAATCACAGTAATCACAGTAAACAGTCAACACAGTAATCACAGTAATCACAGTAAACACAGTAAACACAGTCAACACAGTAATCACAGTCAACACAGTAATCACAGTCAACACAGTAAACACAGTCAACACAGTAAGCACAGTAAACACAGTAAACACAGTAAACACAGTCAACACAGTAAACACAGTCAACACAGTAAACACAGTAATCACAGTAATCACAGTAAACACAGTAATCACAGTCAACACAGTAATCACAGTCAACACAGTAAACAGTCAACACAGTAAACAGTAATCACAGTAATCACAGTAAACACAGTCAACACAGTAAACACAGTAATCACAGTAAACATAGTAAACACAGTCAACACAGTAATCACAGTCAACACAGTAATCACAGTCAACACAGTAAACACAGTCAACACAGTAATCACAGTAAACACAGTAAACACAGTCAACACAGTAAACACTGTCAACACAGTAAACACAGTAATCACAGTAATCACAGTAAACACAATAAACACAGTAATCACAGTAAACACAGTCAACACAGTAATCACAGTCAACACAGTAAACACAGTAAACACAGTCAACACAGTAAACACAGTAATCACAGTCAACACAGTAAACACAGTCAACACAGTAAACACAGTAATCACAGTAAACAGTAATCACAGTAAACACAGTAATGACAGTAACACAGTCAACACAGTAATGACAGTAAACACAGTCAACACAGTAATCACAGTAACACAGTCAACACAGTAATCACAGTAAACACAGTCAACAGTGATCACATTAAACACAGTAAACAGTCAACACAGTAATCACAGTAATCACAGTAAACACAGTAAACAGCCAACACAGTAAACACAGTAATCACAGTAAACACAGTAAACACAGTAAACAGTAAACACAGTAATCACAGTAAACACAGTAAACACAGTAATGACAGTAAATACAGTCAACACAGTAATCACAGTAACACAGTCAACACAGTAATCACAGTAATCACAGTAAACACAGTCAACACAGTGATCACAGTAAACACAGTAAACAGTCAACACAGTAATCACAGTAATCACAGTCAACACAATAATCACAGTAAACACAGTAATCACAGTAATCACAGTAAACACAGTAATCACAGTAAACACAGTAATCACAGTCAACACAGTAAACAGTAATCACAGTAATCGCAGTAATCACAGTCAACACAGTAATCTCAGTAATCACAGTCAACACAGTAAACACAGTAATCACAGTAATCACAGTAAACACAGTAATCACAGTAAACACAGTAATCACAGTCAACACAGTAAACAGTAATCACAGTAATCGCAGTAATCACAGTCAACACAGTAATCTCAGTAATCACAGTCAACACAGTAAACACAGTATTCACAGTAAACACAGTAATCACAGTCAACACAGTAAACACAGTAATCACAGTAAACACAGTCAACACAGTAATCACAGTAATACAGTAAACACAGTAATCACAGTAAACACAGTCAACACAGTAATCACAGTAAACAGTAAACAGTCAAAACAGTAAACACAGTAATCACAGTAAACAGTCAACACAGTCAACACAGTAATCACAGTAAACAGTCAACACAGAAATCACTGTAATCACAGTAAACACAGTAATCACAGTAATCACAGTAAACACAGTCAACACAGTAATCACAGTCAACACACTAAACAGTCAACACAGTAAACACAGTCAACACAGTAAACACAGTAATCAGTCAACACAGTAAACAGTCAACACAGTAAACACAGTCAACACAGTAAACACAGTAATCACAGTAAACAGTCAACACAGTAAACACAGTAATCACAGTAAACACAATAAACACAGTAATCACAGTAAACACAGTCAACACAGTAAACACAGTAATCACAGTAAACAGTAATCACAGTAAACACAGTAATCACAGTAAACACAGTCAACACAGTAATCACAGTAAACAGTCAACACAGTAATTACAGTAACACAGTCAACACAGTAATCACAGTAAACACAGTGATCACAGTAAACAGTCAACACAGTAATCACAGTAATCACAGTAAACACAGTAAACACAGTCAACACAGTAATCACAGTCAACACAGTAATCACAGTCAACACAGTAAACACAGTCAACACAGTAAGCACAGTAAACACAGTAAACACAGTAAACACAGTCAACACAGTAAACACAGTCAACACAGTAAACACAGTAATCACAGTAATCACAGTAAAAACAGTCAACACAGTAATCACAGTCAACACAGTAAACAGTCAACACAGTAAACAGTAATCACAGTAATCACAGTAAACACAGTCAACACAGTAAACACAGTAATCACAGTAAACATAGTAAACACAGTCAACACAGTAATCACAGTCAACACAGTAATCACAGTCAACACAGTAAACACAGTCAACACAGTAATCACAGTAAACACAGTAAACACAGTAAACACAGTCAACACAGTAATCACAGTCAACACAGTAATCACAGTAATCACAGTCAACACAGTAATCACAGTAATCACAGTAATCACAGTAACACGGTAAACAAAGTAATCACAGTAAACACAGTCAACACAGTAATCACAGTAAACACAGTAAACACAGTAAACAGTCAACACAGTAATCACAGTAAACAGTCAACACAGTAAACACAGTAATCACAGTAAACACAGTAAACAGTCAACACAGTAATCACAGTAATCACAGTAAACAGTCAACACAGTAATCACAGTAATCACAGTAAACACAGTAAACACAGTCAACACAGTAATCACAGTCAACACAGTAATCACAGTCAACACAGTAAACACAGTCAACACAGTAAGCACAGTAAACACAGTAAACACAGTAAACACAGTCAACACAGTAAACACAGTCAACACAGTAAACACAGTAATCACAGTAATCACAGTAAACACAGTAATCACAGTCAACACAGTAAACAGTCAACACAGTAAACAGTAATCACAGTAATCACAGTAAACACAGTCAACACAGTAAACACAGTAATCACAGTAAACATAGTAAACACAGTCAACACAGTAATCACAGTCAACACAGTAATCACAGTCAACACAGTAAACACAGTCAACACAGTAATCACAGTAAACACAGTAAACACAGTCAACACAGTAATCACAGTCAACACAGTAATCACAGTAATCACAGTCAACACAGTAATCACAGTAATCACAGTAATCACAGTCAACACAGTAAACACAGTCAACACAGTCAACACAGTAATCACAGTAAACACAGTCAACACAGTAATCACAGTAAACACAGTAAACACAGTAAACAGTAAACACAGTAATCACAGTAATCACAGTCAACACAGTAAACACAGTAATGACAGTAAACACAGTCAACACAGTAATCACAGTAACACAGTCAACACAGTAATCACAGTAATCACAGTAAACACAGTCAACACAGTGATCACAGTAAACACAGTAAACAGTCAACACAGTAATCACAGTAATCACAGTCAACACAATAATCACAGTAAACACAGTAATCACAGTAATCACAGTAAACACAGTAATCACAGTAAACACAGTAATCACAGTCAACACAGTAAACAGTAATCACAGTAATCGCAGTAATCACAGTCAACACAGTAATCTCAGTAATCACAGTCAACACAGTAAACACAGTATTCACAGTAAACACAGTAATCACAGTCAACACAGTAAACACAGTAATCACAGTAAACACAGTCAACACAGTAATCACAGTAATACAGTAAACACAGTAATCACAGTAAACACAGTCAACACAGTAATCACAGTAAACAGTAAACAGTCAAAACAGTAAACACAGTAATCACAGTAAACAGTCAACACAGTCAACACAGTAATCACAGTAAACAGTCAACACAGAAATCACTGTAATCACAGTAAACACAGTAAACACAGTAATCACAGTAATCACAGTCAACACAGTAATCACAGTCAACACACTAAACAGTCAACACAGTAAACACAGTCAACACAGTAAACACAGTAATCAGTCAACACAGTAAACAGTCAACACAGTAAACACAGTCAACACAGTAAACACAGTAATCACAGTAAACAGTCAACACAGTAAACACAGTAATCACAGTAAACACAATAAACACAGTAATCACAGTAAACACAGTCAACACAGTAAACACAGTAATCACAGTAAACAGTAATCACAGTAAACACAGTAATCACAGTAAACACAGTCAACACAGTAATCACAGTAAACAGTCAACACAGTAATTACAGTAACACAGTCAACACAGTAATCACAGTAATCACAGTAAACACAGTGATCACAGTAAACACAGTAAACACAGTCAACACAGTAAACACAGTAATCACAGTAATCACAGTCAACACAGTCAACACAGTAATCACAGTAAACACAGTAATCACAGTAAACACAGTAATCACAGTAAACACAGTAATCACAGTAATCACAGTAAACACAGTAATCACAGTCAACACAGTAAACACAGTAATCACAGTAAACACAGTCAACACAGTAATCACAGTAACACAGTAAACACAGTAATCACAGTAACAGTCAACACAGTAATCACAGTAAACACAGTCAACACAGTAATCACAGTAATCACATTAACACAGTAAACACAGTAATCACAGTAACAGTCAACACAGTAATCACAGTCAACACAGTAATCACAGTAATCACAGTAATCACAGTAACACAGTAAACAAAGTAATCACAGTAAACACAGTCAACACAGTAATCACAGTAAACACAGTAAACACAGTAAACAGTCAACACAGTAATCACAGTAAACAGTCAACACAGTAAACACAGTAATCACAGTAAACACAGTAAACAGTCAACACAGTAATCACAGTAATCACAGTAAACAGTCAACACAGTAATCACAGTAATCACAGTAAACACCGTAAACACAGTCAACACAGTAATCACAGTCAACACAGTAATCACAGTCAACACAGTAAACACAGTCAACACAGTAAGCACAGTAAACACAGTAATCACAGTCAACACAGTAATCACAGTCAACACAGTAAACAGTCAACACAGTAAACAGTAATCACAGTAATCACAGTAAACACAGTCAACACAGTAAACACAGTAATCACAGTAAACATAGTAAACACAGTCAACACAGTAATCACAGTCAACACAGTAATCACAGTCAACACAGTAAACACAGTCAACACAGTAAACACAGTCAACACAGTAATCACAGTCAACACAGTAATCACAGTAATCACAGTCAACACAGTAATCACAGTAATCACAGTCAACACAGTAAACACAGTCAACACAGTCAACACAGTAAACACAGGCAACACAGTAAACACAGTCAACACAGTAAACACAGTAATCACAGTAAACACAGTAAACACAGTAATCACAGTAAACACAGTCAAAACAGTAATCACAGTCAACACAGTAAACACAGTCAACACAGTAAACACAGTAATCACAGTAATCACAGTAAACAGTAATCACAGTAAACACAGTCAACACAGTAATCACAGTCAACACAGTAAACACAGTCAACACAGTAAACACAGTAATCACAGTAAACAGTCAACACAGTAAAACACAGTAATCACAGTAATCACAGTAAACACAGTCAACACAGTAAACACAGTCAACACAGTAAACACAGTAATCACAGTAAACAGTAATCACAGTAAACACAGTAAACCCAGTAATCACAGTAAACAGTCAACACAGTCAACACAGTAACACAGTCAACACAGTAATCACAGTAATCACAGTAAACACAGTGATCACAGTAAACACAGTAAACACAGTAATCACAGTAACACAGTCAACACAGTAATCACAGTAACACAGTAAACACAGTGATCACAGTAAACACAGTAATCACAGTAACACAGTAATCACAGTAATCACAGTAACACAGTCAACACAGTAATCACAGTAAACACAGTGATCACAGTAAACACAGTAATCAAAGTAAACACAGTGATCACAGTAAACACAGTAATCAAAGTAAACACAGTAAACAAAGTAATCACAGTAAACACAGTCAACACAGTTATCACAGTAAACACAGTAAACACAGTAAACAGTCAACACAGTAATCACAGTAAACAGTCAACACAGTAAACACAGTAATCACAGTAAACACAGTAAACAGTCAACACAGTAATCACAGTAATCACAGTAAACAGTCAACACAGTAATCACAGTAATCACAGTAAACACAGTAAACACAGTCAACACAGTAATCACAGTCAACACAGTAATCACAGTCAACACAGTAAACACAGTCAACACAGTAAGCACAGTAAACACAGTAAACACAGTAAACACAGTCAACACAGTAAACACAGTCAACACAGTAAACACAGTAATCACAGTAATCACAGTAAACACAGTAATCACAGTCAACACAGTAATCACAGTCAACACAGTAAACAGTCAACACAGTAAACAGTAATCACAGTAATCACAGTAAACACAGTCAACACAGTAAACACAGTAATCACAGTAAACATAGTAAACACAGTCAACACAGTAATCACAGTCAACACAGTAATCACAGTCAACACAGTAAACACAGTCAACACAGTAATCACAGTAAACACAGTAAACACAGTCAACACAGTAATCACAGTCAACACAGTAATCACAGTAATCACAGTCAACACAGTAATCACAGTAATCACAGTAATCACAGTAACACGGTAAACAAAGTATTCACAGTAAACACAGTCAACACAGTAATCACAGTAAACACAGTAAACACAGTAAACAGTCAACACAGTAATCACAGTAAACAGTCAACACAGTAAACACAGTAATCACAGTAAACACAGTAAACAGTCAACACAGTAATCACAGTAATCACAGTAAACAGTCAACACAGTAATCACAGTAATCACAGTAAACACAGTAAACACAGTCAACACAGTAATCACAGTCAACACAGTAATCACAGTCAACACAGTAAACACAGTCAACACAGTAAGCACAGTAAACACAGTAAACACAGTAAACACAGTCAACACAGTAAACACAGTCAACACAGTAAACACAGTAATCACAGTAATCACAGTAAACACAGTAATCACAGTCAACACAGTAATCACAGTCAACACAGTAAACAGTCAACACAGTAAACAGTAATCACAGTAAACACAGTCAACACAGTAAACACAGTAATCACAGTAAACATAGTAAACACAGTCAACACAGTAATCACAGTCAACACAGTAATCACAGTCAACACAGTAAACACAGTCAACACAGTAAACACAGTAATCACAGTAAACAGTCAACACAGTAAAACACAGTAATCACAGTAATCACAGTAAACACAGTCAACACAGTAAACACAGTCAACACAGTAAACACAGTAATCACAGTAAACAGTAATCACAGTAAACACAGTAAACCCAGTAATCACAGTAAACAGTCAACACAGTCAACACAGTAACACAGTCAACACAGTAATCACAGTAATCACAGTAAACACAGTGATCACAGTAAACACAGTAAACACAGTAATCACAGTAACACAGTCAACACAGTAATCACAGTAACACAGTAAACACAGTGATCACAGTAAACACAGTAATCACAGTAACACAGTAATCACAGTAATCACAGTAACACAGTCAACACAGTAATCACAGTAAACACAGTGATCACAGTAAACACAGTAATCAAAGTAAACACAGTGATCACAGTAAACACAGTAATCAAAGTAAACACAGTAAACAAAGTAATCACAGTAAACACAGTCAACACAGTAATCACAGTAAACACAGTAAACACAGTAAACAGTCAACACAGTAATCACAGTAAACAGTCAACACAGTAAACACAGTAATCACAGTAAACACAGTAAACAGTCAACACAGTAATCACAGTAATCACAGTAAACAGTCAACACAGTAATCACAGTAATCACAGTAAACACAGTAAACACAGTCAACACAGTAATCACAGTCAACACAGTAATCACAGTCAACACAGTAAACACAGTCAACACAGTAAGCACAGTAAACACAGTAAACACAGTAAACACAGTCAACACAGTAAACACAGTCAACACAGTAAACACAGTAATCACAGTAATCACAGTAAACACAGTAATCACAGTCAACACAGTAATCACAGTCAACACAGTAAACAGTCAACACAGTAAACAGTAATCACAGTAATCACAGTAAACACAGTCAACACAGTAAACACAGTAATCACAGTAAACATAGTAAACACAGTCAACACAGTAATCACAGTCAACACAGTAATCACAGTCAACACAGTAAACACAGTCAACACAGTAATCACAGTAAACACAGTAAACACAGTAAACACAGTCAACACAGTAATCACAGTCAACACAGTAATCACAGTAATCACAGTCAACACAGTAATCACAGTAATCACAGTAATCACAGTAACACGGTAAACAAAGTAATCACAGTAAACACAGTCAACACAGTAATCACAGTAAACACAGTAAACACAGTAAACAGTCAACACAGTAATCACAGTAAACAGTCAACACAGTAAACACAGTAATCACAGTAAACACAGTAAACAGTCAACACAGTAATCACAGTAATCACAGTAAACAGTCAACACAGTAATCACAGTAATCACAGTAAACACAGTAAACACAGTCAACACAGTAATCACAGTCAACACAGTAATCACAGTCAACACAGTAAACACAGTCAACACAGTAAGCACAGTAAACACAGTAAACACAGTAAACACAGTCAACACAGTAAACACAGTCAACACAGTAAACACAGTAATCACAGTAATCACAGTAAACACAGTAATCACAGTCAACACAGTAATCACAGTCAACACAGTAAACAGTCAACACAGTAAACAGTAATCACAGTAAACACAGTCAACACAGTAATCACAGTAAACATAGTAAACACAGTCAACACAGTAATCACAGTCAACACAGTAATCACAGTCAACACAGTAAACACAGTCAACAGAGTAATCACAGTAAACACAGTAAACACAGTCAACACAGTAATCACAGTCAACACAGTAATCACAGTAATCACAGTCAACACAGTAATCACAGTAATCACAGTAATCACAGTCAACACAGTAAACACAGTCAACACAGTCAACACAGTAATCACAGTAAACACAGTCAACACAGTAAACACAGTAATCACAGTAAACACAGTAAACACAGTAAACAGTAAACACAGTAATCACAGTAATCACAGTCAACACAGTAAACACAGTAATGACAGTAAACACAGTCAACACAGTAATCACAGTAACACAGTCAACACAGTAATCACAGTAATCACAGTAAACACAGTCAACACAGTGATCACAGTAAACACAGTAAACAGTCAACACAGTAATCACAGTAATCACAGTCAACACAATAATCACAGTAAACACAGTAATCACAGTAATCACAGTAAACACAGTAATCACAGTAAACACAGTAATCACAGTCAACACAGTAAACAGTAATCACAGTAATCGCAGTAATCACAGTCAACACAGTAATCTCAGTAATCACAGTCAACACAGTAAACACAGTATTCACAGTAAACACAGTAATCACAGTCAACACAGTAAACACAGTAATCACAGTAAACACAGTCAACACAGTAATCACAGTAATACAGTAAACACAGTAATCACAGTAAACACAGTCAACACAGTAATCACAGTAAACAGTAAACAGTCAAAACAGTAAACACAGTAATCACAGTAAACAGTCAACACAGTCAACACAGTAATCACAGTAAACAGTCAACACAGAAATCACTGTAATCACAGTAAACACAGTAAACACAGTAATCACAGTAATCACAGTCAACACAGTAATCACAGTCAACACACTAAACAGTCAACACAGTAAACACAGTCAACACAGTAAACACAGTAATCAGTCAACACAGTAAACAGTCAACACAGTAAACACAGTCAACACAGTAAACACAGTAATCACAGTAAACAGTCAACACAGTAAACACAGTAATCACAGTAAACACAATAAACACAGTAATCACAGTAAACACAGTCAACACAGTAAACACAGTAATCACAGTAAACAGTAATCACAGTAAACACAGTAATCACAGTAAACACAGTCAACACAGTAATCACAGTAAACAGTCAACACAGTAATTACAGTAACACAGTCAACACAGTAATCACAGTAATCACAGTAAACACCTGCTGTCACTAACATCTGCTGGTCAATCTCTAACATCTGCTGGTCAAAGACAGACATCTGCTGGTCAGTCTCTAACATCTGCTGGTCAGTCACTAACATCTGCTGGTCAGTCACTAACATCTGCTGGTCAGTCACTAACATCTGCTGGTCAATCACTAACATCTGCTGGTCAGTCACTAGCATCTGCTGGTCAATCACTAGCATCTGCTGGTCAATCTCTAACATCTGCTGGTCAATCTCTAACATCTGCTGGGCAAAGACAGACATCTGCTGGTCAATCTCTAACATCTGCTGGTCAAAGACAGACATCTGCTGGTCAATCTCTAACATCTGCTGGTCAGTCACTAACATCTGCTGGTCAATCACTAACATCTGCTGGTCAGTCACTAACATCTGCTGGTCAGTCACTAACATATGCTGGTCAATCACTAACATCTGCTGGTCAGTCACTAACATCTGCTGGTCAAAGACAGACATCTGCTGGTCAATCTCTAACATCTGCTGGTCAGTCACTAACATCTGCTGGTCAATCACTAACATCTGCTGGTCAATCTCTTAACATCTGCTGGTCAGTCACTAACATCTGCTGGTCAGTCACTAACATCTGCTGGTCAGTCACTAACATATGCTGGTCAATCACTAACATCTGCTGGTCAATCTCTTAACATCTGCTGGTCAGTCACTAACATCTGCTGGTCAATCACTAACATCTGCTGGTCAGTCACTAACATCTGCTGGTAAGTAAGTAAATTTTATTTATAGAGCACATTTAAAATGACCAAGGTGCTGTACAAAACAATCATAAAATACAATAAAATAAAATATAAAATAAAATAGAGTAAAAAAAACAAAGATAACACTAACTGGTCAAAGCAGCAATAATTAATGTTTTCATTAAAGTGTAATGTCACATACAATAATATAATTAAATACAATTAAAGATAAATTATCTGTATAATATGCAGTCTTTTATTAATTTGTAGCACATATTTTGTAACAACATTGTTTTAACACTTTTTAAAGAAAATGATACTCCACATTTAATAAGTTAAATTATAAACTAGCTCAGCGTCAGTTACACTGAAACAATTGCCATCCATTTGGATTACACAGATTTAACATAAACTAATACATTTAATGTGGTGCATATTTGTCAGTCATACATAAATAAAACAGATACCATTTCTGTAAATGCACTAATAAACGAAATGATTTGTTCATTCCACCCGAGGCACTGATTCGAAACAAAAGATTCGGATCTTCTGAGGCTGTTTCGAGCGCGCACGCGCAGCACCAGCGACTCGGCAAGATGGCGGCCGCCTACCTGACCCACCATCAGAAGGTCCTGCGACTCTACAAGAAATCCCTGAGACACATCGAGTCCTGGTGTATCTTCAGGTGAGGGTTAGCTCTATAAAGGATAGCTGCAGGTGTGTGTGTGTGTATGAGTGTTTAGCGGCCGGTCTGAGAACACACACACTGCAGTCGATCTCATGCTAACTCCTGTGTTTGGTTAGATATGAACTAACTTGCATGACCTTTCCTGCACATTTGCATCATTAATAGACACTGAGATGCATTTATTTGATGGCGATAGCTTTGATCACACTATATATAATCCCGTTCAGTTTCTCGCGTTCAGAACAGGCGGTTGTTTGCATATTTCGTCGTTCAACCTTCGTGTTGTGTTGAGGTTGACTTTCTTGCTGTTTGGGATCCCAAATATAGTCTCTCCCTGTGCTTTAACCCCGGGTTGTCCTGTTTTTAAAGCCTGATTTTAACCCCGGGTTGTCAGCTTTTAAAGCCTGCTTTAACCAACTTTTAAGTTCAGGTTGGAGTGAGATTTTTTTTGATTGATTGGCACAAATATCGATTTCGATCTTGATTCAGTATCAGTTCATATGTATATAGCCTACTGTACATACAAGGAAAAATAAGTTTTCCTTTTTAGCACTATTTTAAACTTTTCTTGTTTTAAATTACATTTGCTCACATTCATTAATATTCACTTGTGTGCTTATATAAGTATCATTAAAAATATTAGCATGTAAGTTATTAATCTAATGGCATTAATGAAAATTATTATTTTACCAGCCACAAAATGACTCTAATTTGCCTCTTTGCGTTGGGATTCTCCATTTTAACCTTAATTACTACACTAATTGTAATGTATAATACAAATATTAGAAGAAAAATATTAGAAGTGGTCATTAATGGACCATAATTATTGTACAAATAGTATTTAGTACCAAAAGTACTAAATATTAATGAACTAAAATAGGACCAGAGCGATGATCAAACACAGATGGAGTAGATCGAGTTCATCAAAGCTTCGCAGTTCACATCTCATTCAGTCACATTAGGCCATTTTGATTTATATGCTGTTTAATGTTTGATGATAGCATTATTTTACATATGCATCTGCTTGCATATGAGATGGCTGGTTCCTGCTTCTTCTTCGCCTGTGTTTTGATCAGGAGATGTGTAATAGCGCCCCCTACCGTATAACCGTATAGTTTATGCTGTGTGTGTGTGTATGTGTATATATATATATATATATATACAGTCAAGGATCAAATTATTCATACCCCTGGCAAATTCTGACTTAAAGTTACTTTTATTCAACCAGCAAGTTTTTTCTTGATTAGAAGTGACACAGGCACATGACACATGTACAAGAGGCATCATTGTGGAAAAAATTATTACTCATGTTTTATTTACATTAGAACAAAAATGGGAAAGTGTGTCCAAAATTTTGCCTGGTACTGTACTATAATATGCACATAAAGAATATCGGCCGATATATCAAATTTTTTTTACTCCCTAATATTGGCATCGGCCCCCAAAAACCCACATATCGGCCGGACTCTGGTTTTGACTCCCGGGAGTCCCGCTAAACTCGAATCGTAACGCAATCACTTTTCTGAAACATTGCAACGTGCGGTTTGTGCTGTGGCACCGCTGATGAGTTTATTTTATATTGTATTATATTAAATTATTATATTAGTCAAGTTACAATACCAAACACAATCAACTACAGTTTATGTTGGCCTCGACCTTTATTTATATTTCCCTCAGAAATGATTAACTTTCTTAAAGGGTTAGTTCAGCCAAAAATGTAAATCCTGTCATTAATTCCTCATGTCGTTCCAAACCCGTCAGACCTTCGTTCATCTTCAGACACTAATGAAGATATTTCTGATGAAATCTGAGAGCTCTCTGACCCCTCTATAGACAGCAATGCAATGAACACTTTCAAGGGCCAGAAAGGAAGTAAAGACATCGTTAAAATAGCCCATGTGACTCCAGTGGCTCAGCCTTAATGTGATGAAGAGATGAGAATACTCTAGTGCGCAAAAGCAAACAAAAATAATGCTTTTATTTAACTATTTCATTCTAGCCTGTGTCAGTCTCTTACACTGTTGGTGTTGTAAATACAGTGCAGCTCCTCCATCATCATCACATGTGTCGAGCTCACGTGAACCGCATCGGCTGCCGCAGAACTCAGTGATGCACTGTTACAACGGAAACTGCGTTTCACTAAATCCTATGGGAAACACTGAGATTTATAATACAGGCTAATGTCAAATGTCAATATATGTCAAAAATCGATTTTCTAAATGTTTATAACATAATGTTGACGGAATGCAAAAGGCGCAACTCTGAAGCGCGGGAAGTGCGGCGCCCGGACCGTCTGTGGCGTGCACACAACAGAGACGCGTGATGGCTGAGCGAGAAATCCGACCGGCTCCCTCTGCATTAAAAGCTAGCGTATGGAAGCATTTCTATGAAGCTGAAGGGGAAAATGACCTGGACAAGAGCCACACTATATGCTTTAGTTGTGTCAAACTAAACTAAAATATTTTTGAAACACGGCAAATATGAGAAACCATATTACAGGTTTCCCACGCTCGGTTGTACCGGTAGTTGCTGCCAACTAGAGAACCACAAACTCTATCGCAAATTTGATGGTCAAGGATTTGAACAGGATTTTTTCACAAAAGTGACAGCCGTAACATTAACCGGACTCTCTGTCTGTTTTACATGTTGATATTTTTAACAAACCGTATTATGATGTGTCATCAGATCTGAGATGAACCGGTGCAAGTGGGCGCCGAACCGTGGGTGGAGAGCCGTACGGTTAGATTTTGTACCGAGGACCGTTACACCCCTAGTTTTTACTCATATTTCTCATAACACAGTGTAGTTTTATATAAACCATAGTTAGATGCTAATGATGAGCCGTCCACCTGTGGTTACAGTTCTCAGCTGAAGTTCCTGTTCTCTTTCAGGGATAAATATCGCTTCTATGCGTGTTTGCTGCGCGCGCGCTTCGACGAGAGCAAGCATGAGAAGGACATGGTGAAGGCCACGATGATGCTGAAGGCGGGGGAGGAGGAGTTCTGGGCCAATCAGCACCCACAGCCCTACCTGTTCCCAGACTCGCCGGGGGGGACGTCCTACGAGCGCTATGAGTGCTACAAGGTACAGTGTGTGTGTGTGTGTGTGTGTGTGTGTGTGTGAGTGTGTGTGTGTGTGTGAGCAGACTCGCCGGGGGGGGTCGTCCTACGAGCGCAGTGTGTGAGTGTGTGTGTGTGAGCAGACGCGCTGGGGGGGTCGTCCTACGAGCGCTATGAGTGCTACAAGGTACAGTGTGTGTGTGAGTGTGAGTGTGAGTGTGAGTGTGTGTGTGTGTGTGTGTGTGAGCAGACTCGCCGGGGGGGGTCGTCCTACGAGCGCAGTGTGTGAGTGTGTGAGTGTGTGAGTGTGTGAGTGTGTGAGTGTGTGAGTGTGTGAGTGAGCAGACGCGCCGGGGGGGGTCGTCCTACGAGCGCTATGAGTGCTACAAGGTACAGAGTGTGTGAGTGTGTGAGCAGACTCGCCGGGGGGGTCGTCCTACGAGCGCTACGAGTGCTACAAGGTACAGAGTGTGAGTGTGAGTGTGAGTGAGTCGCAAGGGGGGATGTTTACTACTGTTGCTATAGTGACAAACAATTAGTTGTTTATATGGATATTTTAGGGGGAAAAAATTGTATATTCAGTTTAACAGCATTAGGTTCAAGAAGTTAAACTGTAACTGAACTGCATTTTACTTAAATTATGAATGGGTTAAACGCGTTTGCAAAGCGACCTGAGTCCACTTGAATGAGTTTGGACTGTCACTGAATCATCTGATCTGAAGAGAAGTCTCAGTCAGTAAAACAAACAGACCGTATTGAGAGGACCAGCGCTGTTTTTCTGTACCTCTGTGAACATGCGCTGAATGGATGTCTGACTATTTTGTTGCTTTTTGCAGTTTTCAGATTTAAAAACGTTCCACACGTGTAGAGAGAGAGTCGTTCTGTGGCACCGCTGCTCTCTGATGCTCTGAAAGGTGCGTAATAGTTAGGCTATGCTTATTTAACTTTATAGTATTAAATAAAAAACCTTCTGTGCGTCCCGTCAGATGAAATGCAGGCAGATAAATGCACATCCTTGAATGAGCGCGCATTTCTAGCGTCTTTACTTGAACTTCTTAGGTCATATCTATGGGTTAACCCATTTCAGAGGCGGCCAAAATCAGAATTTGAATGGACTGAACAAAACCGTGTACGAGCCTGACGTGCGATGCCGCGCTGATGACAGTCTCACTCGCAGAGAAATATTGTAAGCTACTGCATTGGCTTAATACATTTTTATAACAAGCAGAATAATACAGCATCACGATACTCATTTTTAGCTGTCTTTTAACTATTATAGTGTTTTGAAGGACAAAAACTAACTTTTAACTGTTGTCTTTACATCATCGAGTCAGCTGTCACTTTACCCGAGCGACGGTTCTGCATATAACGGCAGTGAAGCTTTCAAACAGATTCCAGAGTGAATGATCGCGCCACTAGCGCTGCACCATTCGGGATCAAGTGAGAATCCCGTTTTTTGTGTGTAAAATGGAGAACGCAATTCTTCTACGATTCTCAAGGAAAAAAACAGACACACTTTCAAAATACCATGCAAACTAGAGGTTCTGGCAAAATGTTCATTGCTTTAGTCCATTTAAAAATATTAAAGTGAACGAAATTATAAAATTAAA